>JAPTHA010000019.1:7129977-7141521 GCA_029814585.1 Gymnapogon annona | reverse complement strand
TAATAATAATAATAATAATAATAATAATAATAATAATAATAATAATAATAATAATAATAATAATAATAATAATAAGCCTTTTCCGCATTCCACATGACGTCCTGACGCAATGACGCCACGTCGCGCGTCCCCTCCGTCCTGGAGAGCTGGGAGAACCGGCTCCGCTTGTGAGCAGTAGCGAATCCGACCGTCAGCTTCGGAGGACATCGCTCTCTCTCTACGGTCTTGGTCACCGAACAACGACCGATAAAGAAAGCGACGGTTCCTCTGCGACAGGACGGGAGATGGATAACAGTAAACGGACGGTGGTGGTTACAGGTTTGTGGAGTTTTCTGCGTGTTGTTTGTCTGTGTGTGAGCCGCGGTGTGAAGTGGTGGAAAGTTGGGGCAGTGACAGCTTTAATGGCGTCAGGCTGTTTCTGCTTCACTCTGCTTCAGCTCTCAAAGGAAGGAAACCGTATCACTAAGTATACCTTCACAAGGTTTTCAGTTGCCAGTGTATTATCAGAGCCGACGGTTTTATTAGGAATTGTGTTTTTATCTATTCAAAGCTTCTATCAAACAATTGCTCGTAATAGGAAAAAAAAATATTGAGCAAAAACAAGCTAGCAAGCCTCAGCCGTTGTTAATCCATTTAAATAAAACCAGACATATCTGTCCGTTAAGTGCATATTTCAAGAATAACCTTTACAAAAAGAACAATGTTTGAGTAAATAAAAGGAAAGGGGGAGTTTTGTCGTTTATACAAGCAGATATTACTTCTGATCCAACTAAAGCAACTTTAACGTGTGTATTTAGAAGTTTTCATTTGTTGTTGAAGTCTGATTTGTCCTCCAGATATGCTGTCTGTTTAGTCTCTGGACTGTTTATTAAATTAAAATCATTAAAAGAAAGTTAAATAATGTGTAACAGCTCCCAGAAGCCCACGCTGTTCACCGTTAGGTGCTGTGTTTAAAGTTCATTTCAGGGTGAGGCTTATTCTCAGCCTCTCAATTTAGCAAAATAGCTGAATGACTGGTTTTTATTAATTACTGCAGACAAAATATGACATTTTAACACAAGTCTGACTCTGTAAAGAATGTTAATGTGAAGGTTACCAGAGGCAGTGATTTTTCAGACACAAAGACATGCAGGAGCTCGCAGTCTCAGCTGATATAAGATGTGAAGACTGCCTGGGAACTGCACCTTCACAATAGCAGGCCGGCTTGCAGCTGGCGACCTCTCACTTTGCTTCTTTTCAGCAGCCTGTCAGACAGACTGATCCCCTCCACCCAACCCCCAGGGACCCGCTGACCCTACAGAGGGTGGTGGAGGGGGATTAGTTATAGATCCCTATATAAACAAGGCTGGGGAATTGGCCGCTGCTGCCACAACATATAGACCAATGGTGGAAGGAGATATTAGTGGCAATGACTTACTATTTATTGAGGTAAATTAAGAGGAGCAGTAAGTTGCATGTACTTTTTGGGATAGTTTTAGAATCATACCATTAACTTATATTTTTCAGTTTGAATTCAGGTAACATTTTAACCACTCATGTACTACATAGAATGTCTTACATTATATTTGCACAAATATGTAAATATTAAATAAGCTACAACAATATTATTATCTCAATGTTTGATTGTAATATTGTTGTAGCTTATTTGCCATATTTACTTTTATGTCTAGTTTGCTTTCTTATGTTGTAGTTTGGTAATGGATACAGAGTCTTCCCTATCGTTAGCAGTTATTTCAAGTACCACCTCAGCCATATTAATCAAAAAATATTGTGTAGGGCTTCAGTATGATCTAAAATAACTTCCAAGATCTAATCATTCTTAAATTTTGTTGTATGTTTGAATGCTTTTCCAAACTTGTGATTGCGTCTATGATGGTAAAACTGGTCCCAAGTGAAGTTGCATTAGATTCAGACTCCTTGACTTCAGTGAAGTTAATTAAAATCCTCAAACTCAAACTGTCTGAAACTAAATTAAATCCATAATGTGATCACAACTTAATTAAATGATGTTTTGCATGTCCTAAAACCAGCATGGCTGCATTGTATTTGTTGCATTCTGTGTAAGAAAAGAAATGATTCAATCATTTGAGGCATCATTCATTCTGTACTGTCACCATAATAAGATAAGATGTTTTTGTTTTTTGTTAAGATCTTAATGACTGATATATTGTCTTTTTTCCAGGTTTTGGGCCATTTGGAGAGCACACGGTCAATGCTAGTTGGGTAGCAGTACAGGTGAGTTGATCGTTTATTACATTCTTGTATTGTTTTTTCTGTTCCACTCATTATACTCTCAAACTTGGAATGAATGGGCCCATTAACCAAAATGTTTCTAAAATAGACTTTTGTGACACTTACAGTAGTAGACATTACAACGTAGTACAAGGATGTGTCTGATATGACCACTCACCCAAGTAGATAAAAAACATATTTTTGTCTCACCAACAATTATCATTATTGTATTTTGTATTTCTATTTATTTATTTGTTCCGTTCATGAAATGCTTATTTAACACAGACATATACTCCTTAATTGATATTTACATTTACGTGATAACATTTCCAGGATCGGAAATTATTGTATATAACTAATATTTTTTGAAAGACACAAGTGCATTGGCAGGGTGAAATCTTTGTCATGGGTGCACTTATAAGTCACACTTATTTTACATGGTAGTTGTTGATTGGTCACTTTGCTGCACTCTAAATGATGCTGTGTCAGTCGCCAGCAGCAGCAGCAGCAGCAGTGAACCTGGGACTGTGTCTGTCCTGCCGGGGAGACCACTGCATGTGGGGGATGATGGTGGTGGCTGTCAGGGTGTCTAGACAGACTTGATAAGGATATTAAAGGCAAACAAAAGGGAGCATTGTGTCGAGGTCACAGACGTGGTCAAATAAGGCCGCTCTCCATACAAGTGGGGGTCAGTTGTCCAGGGCTGCTCGTCCTGTGCTGGGACTGGGGGAGGTGTTGGCTGACACATTTATCTTACTTACAATATGTATGGCTGCATCTTGTGGGTCTCATAATTATCTCACAGTCACATATTATTATGCATCATATTGATCAGTGATTGATTTTACTTTTTATTATCAGGGTGGATTTTATGTTGTTCTTCTTAGACTAATCATGACGGCCTTCTCAATTCACTCAATGTAAAACCAACTGGGTGAAACAATGGAATTTACAGTACTTATTTTTTCAGTATTTCCACAGCTTTCAACAATTAAATGTTGGCCTTTTAATGACACCCATTAACATATCTCTCATCTCATTCTTCTATTTTCTGCTTTTCATCATCAGCGAAGCACTCTTCTTCTGGTGGGTTATTTTAATTTGCGCTTTTTGGCCCCATCATTTCAGAAACTTTACGGGGTTGTCTTCTCACTACCTTGCTGGTCTATGACACACTTCCAACATATTTATCACATTTAGTAACAGACAGAATAATGTTAAAATTGCACTTTGGTACTTTTCCTAAGACATTTCAGGTTGTTCACACACTGACTGTAATTTCTTAATGTAATAAGGGTAATTATTGTAGGATATCACTTGTTAAAGATAGTTATTCTTGCACGAACATCTCATTTTGGGGCCAATATTGTCTTGTTCAGGACTGATATTGCATGATACAGGCCAACATTGTCTTGCTTCAGGTTGATATAGACTTATTCAGGGCTGATATTGTCTGATGCAGGACTGATATGGTCTGATTCCAGCTGGTGTTTGATTCAACTGTGATTTCTGACTAAGACTCCTTGAGATGTAATTTTACTGCTTTAGTCAAATGGACTCTTAGAAACAGTGAACATGTTTCTAAGAGTCCATTTGCTATGTAGTATCTTCACCGTTTTCAATCACAGTTCCTCATCTCATTCAGACTGTGATTATTTTATGATGAAACGAAGAAATACAACCACATTAGCAACTGTTTTAAAACCCTTCTCATCACTCAGTGAGCTGGAATTAATCTCTGACACATTGTCATAATAAACCTTGGAGGATGTTTAGGGATGTTGTCACAAATGTCAGATCAAATTCTTAATCTTGTTTTGAGGCATGCTGCTAATTACCCAGCATGCCTCAATAACAACATACCACTCCCCATAAGAGAATGCCCCACATAAAACACTTTCAAAACTTAACTTAAAAACTGGCTAAAACTACATCAGCATTGTCCACACTAGAGGCCTACAGGTCCACACTAGAGGCCTACAGGTCTTCCCATGCAGGCTGTATGTTGTTTTACATGTTTTCTTCTGTCCTCGTGTTGTGCTTGTTTTTTTTGTATTGTCGGTTCTGTTTCGTGCTTTGTGTGCTAATGTTTTTATTAATATTTATAGATGTGTGTTATGTACTTGACGTCACGAGTGGGTGTAATCTTACCTTTTAAAATGTCTGTAATTTTCTGGATGATGGCATACTACATCTGGCCCAGGGACTACGGTTGAAAATGAGCTTTTTTATGCAAAAACTGACACATTTACAGAAATGTTTATTAATGTGTGCTGTCCCTGTTAAATAAATCAAATAAATAAAAAAAAAGTTGACACATGCTATACTGTGATATGCCTCAGATAAAACTAGAACTAGTGCTGTTTCAGGTGGGACAAGGACTTGATCTGTTATTTTCTCTTTTAAGATATTAGTTCTCAAGGGGAAATTCCATATTGACAGCAGCAAAAGTGAAGCAGACATACAAGAGTAAAAAGAGCATTTAGTCAATGAACATACACAAAAAACTAAATATACCATATTTCCCGCACTATAGAACGCACTGGAATATAGATTGCACGCACTACATTTGAGCAGAAATTTTTATTTCCAAATGGTGCCTGTAATTTGGCAGTAGAATGGCAATTTCGGCTGTGAGTGGGATGTGTATAATGGATACATCTCCGCCCTCTGTTCTCTGTGTGTTTTAACTTAGTTGTCAGAACTATCCTGCACCTGTAATATAGTTCTACGAACTACTACTGCTAGGGGAACTTTTTCATTGCGCATTCCCACAAGCTGTAGAACAGAGCACTCTGATATAATCAGTATTCTGCATCCTACAAAGTGTTTTTTTCACACGGTACAGCTTTCACCCACACCCACACTGGGATGGAAAATTATCTGTATTTGTGTTCAAAATGTAAGTTCACTGTAAGTCCAATGTAAGTAGAATATAATACAAATACCACGGACTCCAAGACTAAAGATCTAAGATTGACAAAGACTAAGACAGATCTAAGACTAAATATATCTAAAGACAAGTCTTTTGATCTGTTTCTATAGGCTAACACCAGAATGAACATGGATTAAGAGTCATACATCCCATAATCACTGATGAAGAACAGAATGAACGTGTCCACACTGTACTGTCTTCTCTTCATTTTATCGTGGACCAGATGTGCATTCCTTCTCTTCTTAGAAGTTTACACAGAAACAGAAAGAATGAAGTGGTCAATTTATTTTTAACTAAGTAAAATTGATTGTATATCAGTTGTATAAACGGATGTATATGGTTGTAGAAAACCATGATAACCCAAAGCCAAACCCCAAATATAAATGCATAGATTAGGAGCTTTGTTGTACAGACCACAGTGTTCAAAGTGTGGGGAAAAAAATAGTGGCTTATAGTACGCAAAATATGGTAGAAATGCAAGTGACAAATAAATACTATTTACAGCTGTTGTGTACATGTTGAATAGGGCAGATATTTGTATATGCATATCCACATACATAATTTTATCCATATCTATAGACAGGTTTACAGATTATATATATTAGTGTGATTTATTGTACAGATTATTTGGAGCTGTTTGTGTTGTGGAGCCTAACAGGTTTTGCTTTTTCCTCTCAGGAGCTGAAGAAGCTCGGACTGGGCAGCGAAGTGGACCTGCATGTATACGAGGTTCCTGTAGAGTATCAGACAGTCCAGAGTTTGGTTCCTTCACTATGGAAACAGTATCATCCGCTGGTAAGAAATCATGAGGTTTAAGGAACATGTCATTCAACAATACGACATGTGATGTCAACTTTTGCCTCTATTTGGATTCTATTTCCTAACGTCTAAATGCAATAATGTGGTAACTCATTAATGGACCTCATACAAGCTGACACTTAAAGCTGTATTTTAGTAGGATTTGAGTTGGTTTGACCTGAAACAAACATTCATAAGAAATTAAAGAGTAAGGGTCCACTGGATTCTTCTGCTTTTTCTGGGTTCAAGATTGTGTTTTGAATGAAATAATTTAGCTACAGTAACACTATCATACATTTTACATGCATCTTGTTCGTCATGAAGTTTCTTCTGTTCTGATGTGTTTAGAATGTTTTGTTTCTTTCCCCAGCTGGTTGTTCACGTTGGAGTATCAGGTATGGCCACCACCGTCACACTGGAGAAATGTGGCAGAAATCACGGCTACAAAGGCCTGGACAACAGCAGCTTCTGCCCTGACTCGCAGTGTTGCATTGTGGGAGGACCAGACTGTATCGACTCGGTTATTGACATGGAGTCAGTCTCTAAGAGAGTGACTGCCTCAGGCCTGGGAGTGGCTGTGTCAGTCTCCAAAGACGCTGGAAGGTAAGGTTGGATGAGTTTGTGTTAACATGACGCTGAAACAGTAGAAACAGGCGCAGCTTTGTTAAAACCCCAGGACCCTCAGACATAAACTTAATCCACTGCAGTTTATGATACAGCCACTGGAGGGTGATATTAACTATGGTAAAAGGTGTGCAAGGCCTGTAGACTGTATTTAATGTGGAATGAAATTACACTGTAGCGTAATCACTGTATTTAGTCAACCCTGCCGTTAGTTTGGCTGCTATTATGTTAAGGAAATCAGTCCAAAGCATGGAATTTCTTTAAACTGTTGGACTGTTATATGGACTATCAATGATTACTGCATTTTCTTGTTTTTTTATTCTACCTTCTTTTTTATTCACCTCAACATAAACATGATTCATTACTTTTCTTTTTAAAAATCTTAAGCCATTCCTGGACAATATCTGAGAACGTATAGACCATCAGACAGTAAGGTCCAACAATAAATGTCAAAATATGTGTCATGTGCAAAGTAAAAATGGATTTTTCCGCGGGGAACAGGTGCAAAAATACCATTAGTGTGCATGGTGGAAATATGTCTCTTCCTCAGTCTAACACCATCCCCTTGCCCTCTGCAGGTATCTGTGCGACTTCACCTACTACACGTCCCTGTACCTGAGTCGCGGCCGCTCTGCCTTCATCCACGTGCCTCCTCTGGGAAAGCCTTACAGCGGGGAAGACCTGGGCCGAGCCCTGCAGGCCATCGTCCAGGAGATGCTGGAGCTTCTGGACCAGGCCCAAGAGAAGATCAACTGCCAGCAGCACTTCCACTAAGTGACCCCAATGCCAAGCAGCCTTTCCAGCCCTCACCACACAACCAGACAAATTGCACTTAACCACAAGTAGCCAAACCCTTTGTGTTTTATTATGACTGTTTTCTTTACCTCAGTGTGACGTAAAGGACCTTTTCAGTGCCCCTTCATTACATTTTTGTTCCACATTTAAGGAGCATTAGTTTTTTGCTTGTCTTGATAAGAAAACACAGTCAAGTGTTGCTGTTTGTTCACAGCACAGGTCAGTAATGTTGCAGATGCTCCAACATAAAACCTGAAATGTGACTCCTATTATTGCACCTTATAGAGTTAGGGTTATTAACATGTTTATAGCAGTCACATTGAAGAAACCAGTGCATGAGCTTGACATCATTTGACTTTTCTCATGTTTGTCTTGTCATTCTAACGATTTTGTGTTTTAACCCCTTTTTAAGCGATCACAGTGTTAATATCTCTAATTGATTAACATACCTGATGGTTTATGCAGAAATGTATCCTAATTTCACCTCCTGCCAGAGTATTTTCAGTTGCTCTCGAGCCAAACCGTTTCACATTTGATGTTGAATTGTTTCTTGAGTCCTTTTTCTTTATAAGAAGTTGTATATTTGCCTTCTTTTACAAAGGTTATTTAAATCAGGGAACGGGTTGGTTCCAGCTCATATTCCCCCAGTTTTTCAGCCCAATTCAGACCCCCCCCCATACACACTGAGATCTGCCCCCAGGATGTGCAATGTTATTTTACAGATCTCTAGTTCATCAGATGTTGTTAGAAATGCATCACCTAGGTCTGTTGCATTTACCACTGCTGCACAGTTTGGAAAAACACAGCAATTTTAGGAAAATATGTTAAAAAATGTTCACAAAATTTACTGTATTTGAGACAGATTCCTGAACAAAATATGCATCGTGAGTTGTATTTTATTGAAATGTCAGAGTGTCTCGAAAGTCAGTAAGATGGAGTGATTCCAGAGGTATTATGTGTTCCGTCCTTATCATGTAAAGTCATTTGGACAGTAAACTCCAAACAGTTGAAGTTAACACAACTTAGATTATTAAATTATCTTCTACTTAACATTTTCCTTCAGTAATATGCATATAAACAGTGTTTTTGCAGTTTAGAGTGTAATATTTCTTAGTTACTTGTTTCCAAACTATGCAGCCGTGTTTCCTTTATTAAAGCTTTCTGTTGTTCCCTTCGTTGAATCAGACAAAGCTGCTTATTTTACCTGAGAATCTGATTTGATGAAGTTGGACGCTCCTTCCAGTCTGAATTGGGTCTGAAGTTTTATTTCTGTAGCACTTTCTTTATATTTTCCTTTATTTTGACTTAATCTGGACTTTGGACAGCATTTGTAGTCATGGGAATGCTTGCATATTTTTTATCTGTTATTTTCAGTCACTTTACGTTCCAATATGTAGCTTTGCAAACACACTCATATGTACCTGTTTGTTGATTATAATTCTGTGTATGATGTGTGCTTCCTAGGAGAGTCATGCTTTATTTGTTCTGAGCTTTGGTTTGTTCTGACCCCTATATGAACAAAGTGAAGCCTGTGATGTTGCCACTCCCAGAGGGAAATGTTTTGTTACATTTTCGATTTTCACATTGCAGACACACCGTCCTCACCTCCAAGCGCAAGTTTAGTTTTAATAGTTTTGTTGTGAATATTTACATTGCAAGTTTAGTTTTAATAGTTTTGTTGTGAATATTTACATTGACACAGTGGAGTCAAACCCATTTTACTTCAGGGGCCACATCCAATATGATTTGAAGAGGGCTGAACCATAAATAACATAATCAGATATAAATACGGTCAACTCCAAAATTTTTTTAAAAATTAGTTAAGTTACACTATGAAATGTACATTTACAATCCTTTAACATGAACAACCATGTAAAAACTGAAACGTATGAAAAATAAGGACAATTTTAACAATATTCTGCCTCTGCTTCTCATTTATACGCGTTCATTATAGCATCGCAGTGGATCTACAAATACAATAAATATTTAGTAACAGGCAGAATATTGGTAAAGTTGCAATACTTTCAAGACATTCCAGGTTCACATTTGAATATATTTAATGTAATTCTACTTTTTGTTTTTATTCTTATTACCCTAAATCAAGTGTTCTTTTCTGGTCCGACCCACTTAGGCTGAAATGTTTGACACCCATGCTCTAACAAAACATGTCTGTCTGGGAATCCCCGATATAGATGTCATGTGTCATAGCTAGTCTTAGAAGACTACATTATGTTTGCTTTTATATCACATGCATTTTCCTTTAAGCTCACTTGTTACTATTGAGTTTGAGAACATGCTCATTACCTGTAGCTTACCTGCCTTTTTAAAGTAACACAAAACGAGCAACCGGGAACTCTGAGCTGAACAGGATCTTTGTTGGTTTAGTTTTTGATCCTTTTTGGTGCTGTGGTCTAAAATCTTGTATTGAATTGTCAAACTGTTGGGCAGAGTTTAGTTTTAATCCTGCTGGTGCTGATGTTTTACAGTACTGTGGCATTCGATCTGTGAAGACGTTATAGTGGATCCGCCTCTTAAAATGTCTGCTCACAAATGTGAAACACTCGGTTTAGTTTACATACGAGGTGACCTCTGACCTTGTGTCTCTCCTGTGCCTTGCTGTTGATTATGTGATATGAAAAGGCCTTAAAATGCCCAGCAGGTTGATTTAAAGTAATTACTAATGCTGTCCTGTCAGTGTGTGGCTACCTCAGAAAGACTTTTTATCTCAACGTGTTCTCTGTTGTACATTAATGTTAAGGCTCTGATTATTAAACATCATGTTAAGATGTTTTCTTCACTGTTACCGTAAATAATCTTGGCTTTGTAAAAGGAAAGGCTTTGAAATAAAGAGAATTGAACAACTTCAACCTCATTTACGTCTCCATTATTGTTATAACCAAATATTGCCATGGTTCCCATGGTAACAAACTTTAGGCTCCATAATGTCTAATTGACTAATGAGCTGAAATAAATGACATTTTAGAGTAGCAAAACAGATTCATTATTGGTTGTTCCCTTTCTTCCCTTCACATTTTTTTCATGTAATATTTCTAGACATGATTCTTAACAATAACAGTGTCTTCTACTACACTATACAAAGAAACAACAATCTACCACAGCAAGTGCACAGTAATGAAACATCACATTTTACATTAAGAATGTATCTTGATGAAATGGAATGAAAAAACATTTAAGTAAAAGTAAATATTTAAAATAAAACATTCACATAATAAAGATAAGTGATGGTGTGTGTAAGTAAACCTATATGCAGATCTATCCGTATAGGTCTGCATATAGACCTACAGTACACACAGATGCAATGTGTGCTGTATTTGAATCAGATTACATGTTTTTGTCAGTGAAATTGAGGGGCTCTGTCGACAACTTGCCGTCATCAGGCTGCTGCAGGGCTTACTGATGAGCTGATGATTAACTCCAGGTGTGTTGGAAGCGGGAACCATCTAAACCATGAAGGACACCGGTTCTCAAGGACTGGAGTTCCACACCCCTGATGTAGTGATTACAGTCTCAGGTCCAATGTGGTCTACAGGGCCAGTGTGGTCCAACGAGGTCTACATGGTCTGTGAGGTCCAATGTGGTCTACAGGGTCTGTGAGGTCCAATGTGGTCTACAGGGTCTGTGAGGTCCACCTCTGCAGGAACAGGTACCTACTTTGCTAGGTACCAAAGGAATGATGTTCATGTATCTGTATCAGCACAGATGTTGGTTTCGTGTTCTTTTAACCTTTGGGTTGAGGTATATCACTGCTTCAGCCACTCCTCCAGTTTAGGGGTCACTACTCAATGGTCAAATCACCACGGGCACTATTGTGACCTTTATGTTCCCATCACTTGGTATTGCCACATCCACTACAAAGGCTTTCCCCTGCCCTTTATCCATGATAAAGGGCATTTGACCAATTTATTATTCACACTGTTTATTGTCTGGATGCTGTTCTTGTCATTGAGCTGGCTACTTTGGACTTGCCTTACTCACTGGAGATTTTTGGCACTTTCCGCATTGGCTGTATCTCATGAAGGGTCTTGCCCAAAGGACATAAAATGACCTGTTAATCACTCATTGTGGCCCGAGCAACAATCGAATCCTGGTCCCTGCCCGTGTGCCAATCCGGCGAACCAACCTAACTAGCCATGAAAAAA
>JAPTHA010000019.1:7098938-7129877 GCA_029814585.1 Gymnapogon annona | reverse complement strand
TATATATATAAATACATTGCATTCTATCAAAATGTTGAATTTCATAGTTTTTATACCCTGTAAAAGGGTTCATCCTTTATTGGACAAGTCACTGTTTTTGTTCATTTCCGTAAACATTAAATATGAGGCCAATCCGTGCCTCAGTTATCGTTTGTCCGTCTATCTGTCTGTCTGTCTCTGTTCAAAGACGAAACAGTTTAGCAGTTTGTGTATACTTGTGTATATTTTTGGTCAAACAGCAATATGGTAGGACCAATCTTTTATGAGATATTAGTCATTTTGGAACACAATAGCCTAACAATAGCAATGCCCAGAATCATAGAACAATCACTGCACTGAAGTGCGTTACCTTGCAACAGATAAACAATAGGGCCACGTTGTCAGGGTGTCAAATTTCCTGCGCAGAAACAGACAGGCAATGACAGCTGGACCCGCAGGTCTACGCGCCAATTGTGGATATAAAGTTGCATAAAAGTAAAAGACTCAAATGAATTAAGTCACATTTGTGATCCAAGTATCTTGTTAGTTACTGGATACAGAGGTGGTGAGTTGACAGGTTTGGTTCCGTGCACGAGTCCTAGTTGGGATCAGAGTGTTTCGGAGCAGGGATCCAAATATTTGTTTACGGAGACGGGATGTCCGCAGCGCCTTTCACTGAGCAGCTTCAACGGGGTATTTTCCTGCAATGGGTTTGTGTGATTATTTGATTAACCGGATATGACAGCAGAGTGAGAGTTCTTTCCGTCGCGGATCTTTGCCTCCAGGCCCACACGTCACAAGCTGAGCGGCGGTGGGAAGTCCGTCACCGCTGGACCCGCTGGAGCTTTCGAGGTTCTGTTCGGTTCCATTTTTATTTTGGGTTCAAATTCCGACCCCCGTCGCCGGCCTGCAGGACCAGCAATCGATAAGCAAACACGAGCCAGGGTTGATTTAATCTCGAGAAGATACACCGGAAAACCGTTGAGTAAAGCGAAAGTTGAGTCGAGATGAGTGTGGAGGCGTACGGGCCGAGCTCGCAGACACTCACCTTCCTGGACACCGAGGAAGCTGAGTTGCTCGGAGCGGACACCCAGGGCTCCGAGTATGACTTCACTGACTTCACCCTTCCCAGCCAGACGCAAACCCAAGGCCAGACCCAGAGCCAGCTGGATAATCAGGTCGGAATGATTCGTTTTCTCAGGAAGACACAATGAAGTGCGGCTTCCTGACGTTAGCTGACGTTAGCTAGCTAGCTGACTCAACGCCGCCTGCTATTATTGGATCTGGTGTCATCTAGCTTACAGTTAGCTAGCTATACTCCGCTAGCTAGCTGCTAGTAGCTAGCTAACATAACCAAACTACCAAAGTAGCATTATGTATCCTAATGTGTTTATTTTGAAATGCAAGAATAGTGCCACACTTTAAGACACAAAATTTGAAAAACCTTGCTGCGTTTGGCAACGTTACATTCTTACATTATCGGTCAATAAAGACATTCTTTTCGCGCTCAGTCCCTTAGCCTTTAGTGTCAAGTTGTTAGCATTCAGTCCCTGTACCAAAATCTAGTTTTGTGCTACAGATAAACGGTCCAGATGAGGGTCTTCATAACGGCGGGGTGGATGACTCTGTCGCCAAAGCCAGCCAGTTGTTGGCCGAGCTTAACTTTGAAGAGGATGAAGAAGACACCTATTACACCAAAGATCTGCCTGTGCACGCGTGCAGGTACAGTGACAGCAGCAGCACCATGCAGTCTGATGTACAACACTCAGAGACACTCACACAACCACAGAGTATACGATTAACTACATCAAAAGAGCATCTTCTAATGGCTACATGAAATATTTTCAGTGTGACTGTTTCAGACAGCACATGCAGAAATGGACTAGTTTTAAACATATTTTTATGGCTGTTGTGTATCTGTAGTTAATATTTTCATTTTGCTCATTATTAACTCAGTGACAATGCAGAGAGTATTCATCTGAGAAATTCTGATATTATTAAATTAATAACGCCACCCTACACGTGTCTAAAGGTTGAGATGTTACCAAAATAAAAGCATGTGAAGATTGGCATGTCTGTAAAGTAAAAGTAATCTTACTGAAATGATCTCTGTCAATTTTTTGGTATCATGTATGATTTTATGAGATTGATATTACTGCAGACTTTATGTATATTGCATTTTATTGTTGTACATTTGTAAGCTATAGCTATTTCTCCATCATTATTATACTTAAGCCTGCGTTGATATGTGTTTTCACAGTGCGTAAGTGAAATTAAAGTGAGGATTTATTCTGAGTTTTGTCCTGCATTTTCCATTGTTTATGGCTGTGATAATGAAAGTTTAAAATGAATTCATTGTTATATTGTGTGTAAAATTTTTCATAGTGTGTAACATTTGAGCACATTTTAAAAGTGTCTTGCCCTGTTTAATATTTTGTGAAATTGCAGCATTTTCAGTCAACAATCCAATGACCCTCATATCACCTGTAGTGTCTAAGCCCCCAAAAAACAAGGAAAACCTTTATTCTAACTAGCTTTTATGTTTTAGGTAGGAAGTTGGATTAAGTGTAAGCATTTTCTGAAAAACATTCTTTAGTAAAGTAGACCACTTGGTTTGTATATACTTACATTCCGTCAAGTTCATCAGTTCACGGAATGGGTCCATGGTTTATATGATTGTTTGTATGAAATGGAATTTTCATGTATAGTGTTAGTTTTAAAGTTGAAGTAAACGTATGGCTGAGATTTATTTTTGTCTGCATAGTGTGACTGATTCTCCACATGCTCTTTCATCATGCTGTCATGTTACTATGTTTCAGTTACTGTGGTATCCATGATCCAGCATGTGTGGTGTACTGCAATACCAGCAAGAAGTGGTTTTGTAATGGACGTGGCAACACATCTGGCAGGTCTGCAACAACATAATCCATGTCTTATCGCCTCACAAGTCTGAGAGATTGACACTTGTCATCTGTTTAATTCTTAGGCAGCTTTTGGCTCACTGTTGATAATGAATATTAATGCAAGGAAGAGATTTGTGTGTACACATTTCACATATTTCTTGTAACATATGAGCACTGAAGTTAATAATACAAGGTCTATGTTAAAGTCTGTATTATCTGTCCTGTTTTTATACAGTCATTATTTCAGTTTGATACTGAATAAAAACTTTTAAGATAGAAGAGAATTTAAAGTGTTTCACATTAGTTTTCAGATGAGTTTTTTTTTTTTTTACTCCTGCTCCTTGACTTCCAGCCACATTGTAAACCACTTGGTGAGGGCCAAATGTAAAGAGGTGACACTTCATAAAGATGGGCCGCTGGGCGAGACAGTGTTGGAGTGTTATAACTGCGGCTGTCGCAATGTCTTCCTCCTGGGCTTCATCCCGGCCAAGGCTGATTCAGTGGTGGTGCTTCTCTGCAGGTAAGTTGTCTGCAGTCTGTCCTGTGGCAGATGAGCATGAAATCATAATGTCTGCCAAGACTCTGGGACACTTGCTGAGTCTCAGTATGGTCTGTCAGATTAAGCTACATCTTGATATTCAACAGTTATGTTTCAGTGATATCATATCTGGTGGAAGTAACTCACTTCCTGAATACGGTAGCAAAAACGTGTTTAAATATTTTAGAATCTCCATGGGTGTGGTAAAAAGTGACCATTGTAGCCATGTTTAGCCAATAAAGTGTGAAGCCAGTCTAAGTTTTAAGATTTAAATTTTGACTTTGAAAGTTTTATTAGGTTTTAAATTTAAAGTCTGTTAGGCACAGCTTAACATAAGTCTAGCTTTTATTTGTATCCTGGGGCCTAGTTGTTGGGATGCTGGTACAAAACCAACTTGTACCCACAAGTGTAAACTGCAGTTCAGTCTGCATTTATCAGAACACTCAGCCGGTGCGTTATAACTACAGGGACCAAAGAAAGGGGATGAAATGCTTTGAAATTGAAAATACAGTGCTGCTGTTCTACTGTCACTTCCAATTAGGAGACTAACATTTTGTGACCCCCTCATCTGCTTTTCCTAGTCTTATCAACAAACAAATAAAATATGTTGTATATATTTAAATAGTTCACATTTCTTGAAGTCTTGTAGATAGATCAAATAGTTACTGATCAATATGTAATAGTGTATGTTGAAATGCACACTACATACTGACTTCTGCCTTTAGCAGCTGTTGAGTTCCTTTTTTGGGCACCGTAGTCCCTGTATCTTGATAGAGAAACAAATGTATATGCTGAGTACACCCCTGCGTAAAGTTATTGGTTGTGTTTAAGAGAAACATTTGGAGTCGTCCTTATTTTCAGGCCACTGTGCTAGGGATTCTACTAGTCTGCCCACCCGAAATTCAGCTTGGGCTGAATGAGGAACCAGAACTAAAATGAATCTGACAACCATGACAGAAAGAGTATCTACAAAGTCTGTGGAATTCTGCACAACATTAACGCCTGCAGTCCTCACTAGTGCCAGGTTCCTAACTCCAGATGCTCCCTCCTTTGGACTTGAAGTAAAAATGTCTTTAAAACCCTTATTTTGTTTGTATTTACATGTTGCCTTTTTTGTCCAAATGCTTGCAGGCAGCCCTGTGCCAGCCAGAGCAGCTTAAAGGACATCAACTGGGATAGCTCACAATGGCAACCGCTGATCCAGGACCGGTGCTTCCTGTCCTGGCTCGTCAAAATCCCATCAGAGCAGGAGCAGCTCCGGGCTCGTCAGATCACCGCTCAGCAGATCAATAAACTGGAGGAACTTTGGAAGGTATGAAACTGACGGGCACGAAAGGTCACGTCACCCAGGTCTTTCATGTTCAAGGCGACGTTGTGATCAGAGCGTTGCAGATTGAATCACTGTCGGCAGCCAGCGATCAGAACCTATCTGCCTGGGCCATACCACAGTTATGATGCATCTGTTCATTGGAATGAGTCCATTTGATCACGGACCTTAGGTTAACAACAGTTGTCACTTATTTCTCTACAAGGACAACCCCACTGCCACCTTGGAAGACTTGGAGAAACCCGGTGTGGACGAGGAACCCCAGCATGTGCTGTTGCGCTACGAGGACGCATACCAGTACCAAAACATCTTTGGACCACTGGTCAAACTGGAAGCTGACTATGACAAGAAGCTTAAGGAGTCCCAGGTACCTGTAGCTCAGTATACTGTCATTCTATGGTGGTTTTTACAGGAAACGTCAGCACTTTGTTGTGGACGTTTTTAAAGCCTATTAAACAAAATATGCTGTATATCTGCATGCAGCACATGTACAGCATATTTTGTTTAATAGGCACATAACTGCTTTCCTATTTTATTGAATTATGTGTGCCTGTAGCAATTACATAACGACATGAGCACAATTATTTGCACTAACCACAATTATTACATGAAACCTTTAATTATACATTACTATAATCAAAGTCTGGATGAATCTGAAAGAAATGGCATATACCATCACTATTTCCACATCACTTTAACTCAGTGTTTTTTTAATTTATGACAATGCCATGGTACCATCCCCGTCTACTATGGTTTGATGGCACTGGAGTGCAGCATGAACGACTCCAACATAGCTCATGCTTAAGGGCTTCACTTCTGTAGCTCACATAGTAATCCATAATTACTTTCTATTTTTCCGCAATAGGCATTGTAGATTCACTTTTTATGCCAAATATTCTCTGTGTTCTGTTGTTTTGCAAAGCATAATACCAAACAGAAATATATAATTGGTTTAGTTCAGTTCGGTTGTTCTTGTTCATTCTGTGTTCTGTATGTGTGTAATTGAACTATAGTGGCAACAGAACAAAGAAAGTAGAAGTACTTGGAAGTAAAGGTCAACTCCAGTTACCGACAGCTCTAGTGATGACAGTAAACTGAAGTCTTAAAAAGTAAAGTACATCACGTGCCGAGTTGTGACCTTGTATCTTATGAACTGTTTTATGTTAATGCATAACCTCTTTTTTTGTTTTTCTTTTGCAGACCCAAGACAATATAACTGTCAGGTGGGACCTGGGTCTGAACAAAAAGCGGATTGCCTATTTCACCTTACCCAAGACGGATTCAGGTGGTAATTTTCTGAGCTTCCGTCCTCCCAGTGGCCCTGTGGTGTAGATAGCTCCTCCTGCCTGTCCCCTCCAGTCCCCAGAAATGCACGCAACATCCCCAAACCTCCATCTGCTGGTGGCATGTTTGCTCGGTTTTGTCCTTGACTGATTTTTGTTGGAATTTAGATGTCATATTGGTTTATGCTCAACATTGTATTGTTTCACATCACATAGTTTTGATATTTAAAAAAAAAAATATATATATATATATATATATATATATATAAAGATTTCTAACTTGATTTGTTTCTCTTGTCTCAGATATGCGACTAATGCAAGGTGATGAGATCTGCTTGAGGTACAAAGGAGACCTTGCCCCACTTTGGAAAGGCATAGGCCATGTCATCAAAGTTCCTGACAGTATCCTTTTCCCTCGTACCAGATATTTTCTACATGATTTTTTTTTCTTTCATAAAATTTGTCTTTCTAGATAGTGCTGTCTACTTCCTACACCTAATACAAAATGACCTAACCACCCGTTGATATTACTAATACTTGAGGGATCATGCTGAATTCCCTTAACAGCTTTTGTTTAAAGACTATGGGGATGAAATTGCCATTGAGTTGCGGAGCAGTGTTGGAGCCCCAGTGGAAATCCCCCACAACTTTCAGGTGGACTTTGTGTGGAAGTCCACTTCCTTTGACAGGTAAGATGAAATGTTATACAGTGGTGCCTCGTTTATCATGGGGTTTATGTTCTAAAAAATAACCTGCAATAGACGAAATCTGTAAAGTAGTCAGCTTTATTTTGTGCAATTATTTATGTCTTAAGGCTGTAAAACTGCTCACTTAATACACTTTTCTGAGACGTTTTCTCAGTAAAAAAAAAAATTCTGAGTTCTGTTCTGAGCAATCACTTAACTAGAGTATGACTGAATGTGGAGTGTACAGATGTGACTGCTACAGAAATAGCAATGAGCTTCAATCAGTGTTAACTGCTATACATCTGTTTCCTCCAGGATGCAGAGCGCCTTGAAGACGTTTGCAGTAGATGAGACCTCTGTGTCTGGCTATATTTACCATAAGCTGCTGGGTCACGAGGTGGAGGACGTCACCATCAAGTGCCAGTTGCCCAAGCGCTTCACTGCCCAGGGTCTCCCTGACCTCAATCACTCACAGGTCACAGCTTTCTCTGCATGTGCTGTTATCTAAGCAAAGCACATTCAAGTGTCTTTGTGTGTAATAATGTTACCTTTATTTTAGTTTTCATCATAGTCCATTCAAACCTGTTGTTGGTTTTATTAAACACCACAAAGGTCCAAAGGCTCTAATTTGAGTTTCAGTCACTGGAATAAGTATTCTGACTTCTGCTGTTTTGGTTTTTGATGCTGAATTTGGATCTCATGCCATTCTTGAGTATAGACACAGCTGAAAGCAAATTGGTCCATGAAAAAAACCTTTCACCAAAAAGGACTGTTTCTGTTCTATTTTAGATTAAAAAATTATGCTGAGTTTATTTTATCTTGTGTGCTTGTTCAGGTGTACGCTGTGAAGACTGTGCTGCAGAGACCCCTCAGCCTGATTCAGGGTCCTCCGGGCACAGGGAAAACTGTCACCTCAGCTACCATAGTCTACCATCTGTCTCGCCAGGGTAACGGGTAAGCTCTGCAGTAGCTTCACAATGCCTTTTTTAAATTATAGCCAGCGTATTTCACAAAATCTTTTCGTATTTTCTGTGATCTTGTCTTCGTAGACCGGTCCTTGTCTGTGCTCCCAGTAACATTGCTGTGGACCAGTTGACAGAAAAAATAGACAAGACTGGACTGAAGGTTGTCAGACTGTGTGCAAAGAGCCGTGAAGCCATTGAATCTCCTGTGTCTTTCTTGGCACTGCACAACCAGATCAGTAACATGGACAGGTGAGTTACGTCCACAGAATTTGAGCAGAAAATGTAAAGTCATAAGCAGATGTCTACATTATAAAATAGAAGTTTTAAGTCCATTTATCACAGATTACCTTAATGGCATATTACGTTGATGATTATGCTAAGTACACTAGATTGACATGTTGAATCCAGGTGTTTCTTTCCAGATATATATTATACTAGTCATTATTGTTTTATAACCCGGAGAGCCTGGTTAGAAAATAAAACACCTGAATTCAACATGTCCACATGCTTTTCCATGTCGTGTATGTAATTTTATTCATAAATCACATGCGTAAATTTGGAAACACGTCTTTATGTCTCTGTTTCCCTCTGTTCACACAAAACACAACTGGGTGTGTCTGTCTGGCCCTGTACCAAACTGGCGCAAGACTAGGCCTGTCGCGATAATCAATAAATCGATTAATCGCACAATAATAAAAAATGAGCTCGATAAGTTTGCCAGGTGTGCGATAATTTTTTATTTACCAAAGATGTGAGTAAATAACTTAAAATCGCTGTATGTGTGGCAACGGACTCCAATGAACTGTCTCATTCTGCTGAGAATGAGGAGTGAACCCTCCTGTCTGTCAGTCAGTCTCTCTCTCTCTGTGGGGGCAGTGCCCCAGAAGTGCAATGTGAGGGTGCGTGAGGAGCGGAGGGAGATTTGGAGAAAATAAAATAGGTTTATAAGACGAAAGTAACAGATGACAAATAGAAACACTGAGGAATCAAGACAAATAAGCGCATGAAGCACAGACTCAATGAACCGCTATGAACATGTGTTTGAAAAGAGTTTGTGCTAAACACGAAGATTACGGTAAATGCAACATGGCAAACACAACTTCACCTCAAACACAAACACATACCCATTGTAATTTTCCCAGCTGGAAAAAAAAAACTTACCCAAACAGGCAGGGGGGCAGTGAACGAGGTTCCGACACAGACCACCATCACTACGATGATTATTAAGCAAAATGTGTCACAGGTACACACAGTGGAGTTCACTACACACACAAACGCACACGCACCTTTAATACCGTCCAAAAGACTGTGTTTCCACAAATTTAGGTTGTTTTGGTTATTTTTTTATATTTTCAATGTTTTTTCCCATAATATAATCCCAATTTTAAATATTCTTAAGAAATACAAATGTATTTATCTTTTAAAAGGTGTACTTGCATTATTATACCATTATTATTATATAAGTTGAAAAAGGGTATCAATGCGGCAATATACTCGCAATTATTCCTGGGACAATTTATCGCCCTGCAAAATTTGTTATTGCGACAAGCCTACTCAAGACATACTTGGAGAACAGGAAATACCTTGTGTCATTAGGTAACTTCACTTTATTAGAGCATATAAACATTACATGTGGGGTTCCCCAAGGCTCCATCCTTGGGCCCCTTCTGTTTATCATCTGCATGCTCCCACTAGCGCACGTTATAAAGAACAACAATATCAGTTACCACTGCTAGGCAAATCACACAGAGATCTATTTTACACGGAGAAGCTGTGTTCAGCTTCTATGCTCCACAGTTCTGGAAGAAACTCCCAGAAAGCATCAGATCAGCTGAAACACTCAGTTTATTTAAATTCAGGTTAAAGACCCGCCTGTTCTCAACTGCATTTGAATAGAGTTCTTATTAAGAAGTTCAGATCTGTTTCTTTTAAGCTTAAAGTTCTTGTGTTTTTAATCAGTTGTATCAGTTTTAACCATTTAATCTATTTAGCTGTTTTTTTCATGCCTATACTTTTTATTGCTTCCCTGCTGTAATGCTTTTGTTTTATGTAAATCACCTTGAATTGTCTTGTACATGAAATGTGATACATACCATAAATAAACTTCCCTTGCCTTTCTCATAACTTCCTGTCTAAAAGGCTGTGGATGGTGTTCCTGTTACCTGTATATTTTCATTTAAGCATTGACGTAGCCTTCATCTGGGCTCCCTTTTGTCACCTCGCTGTGTCTCTGTCTCCATTAGCATGCCAGAGCTTCAGAAGCTCCAACAGCTGAAGGATGAGACCGGGGAGCTGTCATCTGCTGATGAGAAGCGCTACAGGGCATTGAAACGCACAGCAGAGCGAGAACTGCTCATGGTGAGAACAGCTGTCAAACCACAAAAAAACCCCTCAGGGATAATGTAATTCTAAATTACTGTTAACAAAATGGCTGCATACAAGGCTTTGGGCGCTACTGGTTTAGTGCAACAAATTGCCTCAGGCACACTTTGGTAATTATAGTGTTGTGATTGTCTTTATGGCAGATGTACTAAGCAGAGGTCTCATTGTCTTTTTTTCTGTAAATATTAGTACAGAAATACATGTCAAGTTTATTTGTCTAGCTCCCCCTTCCAGGATGACCGGGCTGCAATGGATGTTGAGTGGGCAACATATCGGACTACAAGTCGCAGTTTTTTTCATATTTTTGGCGGGGGTGCGACTTAAACTCCGGAGCAACTTGTATGTAAATTGAATTCGCTGTGGTGATGCCAGAAGGGAGAAAGCCGAAAGAAAACATCATTGTATCATTTCACGTTATTTTCACTGACAACCGCAAGAGGGCGCTCTAGGCAAAATGGAAAGTAAAGGAACTAGTTATTGTAAGGTTGAGAATTTCAAGGTGCAACTGAATGCACTGAATGAGTTGAACAGGCTACGTGTGTGGGTATGTCAAGCTAGGAGAAAACGGGGTGTGTGTTCAGAAAGCAGAAATAATTATTGTTCTTTTGGCATGGTTACGGTCCACCGTAACCGTGTGAGTTATTTAATTAAAAACTGTCAAAGGCAAAGCTCTAGGTGCCTCATTGGGAGATGCTACAACATGTTAAGTTAAACAAACCAGGCACGTTCTCAGTTCGTTGTTTATGCGTCATGTGTTCGCTGAATGTGTTACGTTAGCGTACCGTACAACCATTCAGCCTGATGTTCTCTATTCTATTTTTATTTTAAATTGCCTTTCAAGATGAAATGTCTGTTCTTGGTGTTGGATTTTATCAAATAAATTTCCCCCCAAAAATGCCACTTATACTAGAGTGCGACTTATATGTTTTTTCTTCCTTATTATGCATTTTTTGGCTCGTGCGACATATACTCCGGAGCGACTTATAGTTCGGAAAATACGGTAAATGTTTCTACTGAGGTAGCAACTCTAATATCTGCAGGTAGGGCGTTCCACAGTTTTGGAGCCCGAATAGAAAAGGCTCGAGAGCCCACTGACTTTTTAGACTTAGACTTCCTTTATTGTCATTATACATACACAATGAATCCGGTAACAAAATGCCATATAATAGCTCTCAGAGCCACCAAAAGACTGGCGTGCTGTGAACGTAGGTTTGGGGCTACAGTTGGGGCTCCTCTGTTTGGTACGAACAAACACAGCTTGTATGGTTTGAGGATTTTAACGCATCATCTTCTTTATTGACTAGAATGCTGATGTGATCTGCTGTACCTGTGTCGGTGCGGGTGACCCTCGCCTGGCGAAGATGCAGTTTCGCTCCATTCTCATCGACGAAAGCACCCAGGCTACTGAGCCGGAGTGTATGGTGCCTGTGGTGCTGGGAGCTAAGCAGGTAAATGTACAACACTATCATGGGGTTCAAGAACTGGTGCGACGCATTCCTAAGTTTTTATTAAAATCATACATTTCTGCATTTACTTGAATTGAATATACCTTTATTAGTCCCACAAGGGGAAATTTCACACACAGCAGCGTAATACAAAGAGTATAAAAAAAAGAACAGAACAGATAAACAACAAATTGAATTCATGCACAACATGGACCACATAGACATGATTGAAGTCCCAGAGATGGAACGATAACGAGGGGCCGTTAATGCGTCCTTCAGAGAGAAATGGGAGTGAAAAAGTCTGCAGCCACCGTTAGCATAGCGCTCACAGTTAACAGTTGAAACGTGACTGTTTAAAAAAAACTGCAAACATAGATCACATCTGCAAATCACTCACTCGCACGCATCTCCAGTCCCACCCTCATCTCCTCCTCCTTTGATCTGCTCTCCCCAGTGGAAAACCAACCAAAAAACAAAAGCGTCCTGTGTAGTTCAATATGCCAGTAGTCACACAGCTAGTGCAGCTGGCACACCCGGTGCAGTTCCATGGCCGTTAGCCTCCATCACGATGGTAGAGACGGTTGAACCGATGAAGACCCCGGTTGCTCACCGATTGTACCGTCACATCAATCCACCTCCCGGTGCACACGACACCAGCACTGCACCCACAGCCTGATACCGTAGACATGCGGGTCTCTCCGGTGTACACCGCTGTTGGTCATCTCAGTTGTAGACTGACACTGGCTCACCATCCCACTTTGGGCTGAGGTCCGGGATTCATGAACGTAGCAAAAAACCAGCCACTATCTCACAAAAACTTCAAAAATGACGCATGTCCATGTTGTACAGGAGTCCAATTAACACGACCACAAGAGTCGGGCAGAAACACTTAAAAATAGGAAAAAGTTACAGAGCTGCTGTTATAGGCAGCCATTAGGATGGCGCCATCTTGGATCTACTTGTGACGCTTACAACAAAAGAAACCTTTGAAACTCAAAACAAAGACTGATACTAATGTGCAACTAATGTTGACAGCTCATCCTGGTTGGCGACCACTGCCAATTGGGTCCTGTGGTGATGTGCAAGAAGGCAGCCAAAGCAGGTCTATCCCAGTCCTTGTTTGAGCGCTTGGTGGTCCTTGGAATCCGCCCAATTCGGCTGCAGGTCCAGTACCGCATGCACCCAGCACTCAGTGCCTTCCCCTCCAACATCTTTTACGAGGGCTCCCTGCAGAATGGTGTCACTGCAGGTTTGTTGTCTTATGTGGTTTTTGAATTAAGTGGAACCTGTGTAGGGACTTAACCACAGACTAGCCCTGTATTGACATCTGTGTGTTCTTCACAGCTGACCGCATCAAGAAGGGCTTTGACTTCCAGTGGCCACAGCCAGACAAGCCCATGTTTTTCTACGTAACTCAGGGTCAAGAGGAGATCGCCAGCTCTGGAACGTCTTACCTTAACAGGTGACGGCATTCGCTGCTGCTGAATCTGTCTTATAACTGAGTTCTGAATTGTTAGATATAATATTGATCCTTAACTGGGAAATTGTAGTGCAGCAGCTGCATGACAAAGTAAAAAAATCAATATAAGAATAAAAATAGAATATAAGAGCAAAGACACTATACATAATGTATTAGGAGTATAAAAATAACATCTATAAATAACTCAAAGCTTAGACCATGAAATACGGAGCAGTGACAGGTTGCTTTTATCAAGAAGCACACTAAGAGATGCAGCCCCACAGTCTTCCATCACTGTCGACGGTTTTCTCTAAGGAATGCTGAAATAGAATGCACCTCTCTTCAAAATACACTGGCATAATGCAAAAAGAGAGCATATTTGTGAGTTGTCACCTCTGAAACATGTCTTTGTAAATTCATTTGGGGGTTCTTAAATATTTGTATGTATACTTGTCGGTTCCCTTCTTACAGTGTTTGGAAGTCCCTGATGTCTTTAAGTTGTGAAGTCGTATTTTGCAGTCTATTGCATTTTATAAGTGATTCTTGGTTGTAGGACTGAGGCTGCCAATGTAGAAAAGATCACCACCAGGCTGCTGAAGGCAGGAGCCAAGCCCGACCAGATTGGCATCATCACCCCATACGAGGGCCAGCGCTCTTACCTGGTCCAGTACATGCAGTTCAGTGGATCCCTGCACACAAAACTTTACCAGGTATGGAGGGGTATTCTACTCAGTGTTCCAATGCCTGTTTTACTCCTGTCTACTACGTTTTGAGCACTGAGAGATAAAACAGTACTTCCCCCACAATCAAGATACTTGAAAATGACCGATGAGCTCTTAGAGTAAAGCTTAGGTTTGCCAGTTCAGGTTCTATCTCTAGTGTCCAGTTCTTGTATTTGATATAATCTCTTTTTCTCCCCCATTTGTTCTGCAACACTATAGCAAGTTGAAATCGCCAGCGTAGACGCCTTTCAGGGCAGAGAGAAGGATTTCATCATCTTGTCTTGTGTTCGTGCCAATGAACACCAGGGCATCGGCTTCCTCAATGACCCTCGACGTCTCAATGTGGCTCTGACCAGAGCAAAGTAATAACCGACTCGCCTTTTCAGAGTATCACAGATGAACACTGATGACACAACGAGCCCCTCATTCCTGTGTTTGTCTGTCTGCAAAGGTATGGTGTGATCATTGTGGGGAACCCAAAGGCCCTCTCCAAGCAGCCGCTGTGGAACAACCTGCTAAATAACTACAAAGAGCAGAAGGTCCTCGTGGAGGGACCGCTCAACAACCTGAGGGAGAGCCTCATGCAGTTCAGCAAGCCCCGCAAGCTTGTCAACACCATCAACCCTGTGAGTAGGACAAACCGACCACGTACTACAGACATGATTTCATACTTCAGCAAAAACAGCTGAAGAACAAAGTATTTCCTATGGGTTTGGAAACGATGTGTGGTGCATCAAATCACATCAGAGTTTATTTATATAGCGTCAAGTCACAACAACAGTTATCTTATAGTGCTTCGCATGCAGAATTTGTCCAACCAAACTCTCGGACCATTAGCAACAGAAGCCCAACAGAATCTTGTTGTAAATGACATTCTCTATTCCAAAGGCGTCTCCAGTTCTGAACATGTTGTACATCATGTGGCTGAGGTGAATACATTCACTGTAGTGCTGGTTATAGTGACCATCTTGCATTACCTTTGTGAGAACATGACAATCTACTACATATGAAAATATGAACACTACTAGAAATATGTTTTGCTAATGTTGGCTCTTATAACTGTTGACTAGAATACATCTGTCAACATGTGGAAGGCCACTGGTGGTTCTGGAGTGACACTGGGGAGAATCGTACAGTTTAAACGTACTCGTCATTAAATGTATATACTTATCAGCTAATGGTTTGAAGCCTTGAGTTGGTGTGATGTACTGAATGATGACCTGTGTTTTCCAGGGTGGACGTTTCATGAGTACTGCCATGTATGATGCCCGTGAGGCCCTCATCCCTGGCTCCGCCTATGACCGCAGTAACGCTGGTATTTACTTTATCTCTGCTATGACTGTACAAATGCACTGCATGCATGGTCCTGCTCTTGGTTTTGTTACATACTGATGACTATTTGATGTTAAAAATTCTGGTCATAAACAGACTTTCACTATCTACTTTAATGTTGTTTATGCACCTGTTCCTTTCCAAAAAAAATCTTTTACTTTTGCACATGACAGGATTATAGTTGCATCTCCCTATTAGTCTGGATTTTTTTTTTACCAGCTCCAATTTATTACGTATAGTCTGTTCTTGTGTTCTATTTTTATTTTGGATTCTATTTCTGTTCTGTCTTACTGCTGCTGCATTACACTTTCCAGGTTGGGATGAATAAACTATTGGACAACACATTGGACATGAGCTTGAACCTGTGTCTCTTCTTCCAGCTGGACGTCCATCCAACATGTACTTTCAAACTCATGACCAGATTGGGATGATTGGTGCAGGCCCCACTCATATGGCTGCCATGAATATCCCAATACCTTTCAATCTGGTGATGCCACCGATGCCTCCAGCCAGCTACCTGGGCCAGACCAATGGACCAGCTGCAGGTAACATGGTTCTCAGAACATTGTGTTGGACTGGGGTTGATATAACGGTGTCCTTCCAGTTTGTACAATATGAACCATGCTTCAGTTTTGATTGTTGTTACTTTTTTGCTGTTGAGGTCGTGGAGGGATGAAGGGAAAGCCCAGCCGTGGTGGGCGGCAGAGACCCCGTGGTGTGGGACACCATGGTCAGGGCAACGGACCCAACAGTCAGGTCAGCCAAGACGGGGCTTCCCAGTCCTTCTCCCAGGGGCCACTGACCCAGGGCTACATCTCCATGAGCCAGCCCTCGCAGATGAGTCAGCCTGGCCTCTCCCAGCCTGAGTTGTCCCAGGTACCACTCACTGAATACATGTGGCTCACATATTCAGGACTGGAACTATAGATAACTACGCTTTATTACTTTATAATCTCCCAACATTTACACTTTGCAGTTTTAAATAAAATGCTTTCAATGGTTCATATCTTCTTATAGGTTTTAAATTTGTGCATATTAACTATGTATATATATATTTTAATATGCTTTATATGAAAACCCATTTGTGCCACTATTTGGAAGTTTCTAATGGTTTTAGATACAAAGCCAAGTTGTTTGGAATCATTTTTAATCACAGTGAATGAATTCAACTTTTACAACTCAAACATACAGCTTTACTATGTGACAATTATATCCAACATGTGACATTGAGATGATCCTGGGAGTTTTTTTGGTAGTGACCTGTTTGGAGAATGTAAATGTAATGGGATGTCTGTAACAAACAACCCAATAGAAGCTACATCCTGTTGTGCATCACAAGTAGAGATGTGAATGTTCTGACTGCATTTGAGAATGTTTGCGGGAGATGCATCTGTAGGACTCTAACCCTCAACACATTCAGTGTATAATGCTCTTTGTTTCATCTCGTCTTGTAGGACAGTTACCTGGGAGACGAGTTCAAGTCCCAAATTGACGTGGCTTTGTCCCAGGACTCGACTTACCAGGGTGAACGTGCATACCAGCATGGTGGGGTGACTGGCCTGTCACAGTACTAAAGAGTAAGTACTGCAGCCATGTACTTGAAGGTACTTATAAGGCTTTCTGTTCACATTTTACTAAGAAAGAGTTGAGAACACATGGAGTAATAAAGTATTTTATTCTGAAGTGTATGGTCTATTGATCTATAATAAAGATGTTCATTCCTTATTGTGCTGTTTGTAATGTTGACTGATTTTACTCGAGGCAATTTGATAGAAACAAGGACTTAAATGTGGTTTCTACCATACAAGAACTATTTCATTTAGTCAGATTGGTGCCCCCTTTTTTATTTTTCTAACTACCTTTTTGTTGTCTTGCAGGTTGGTTGAAGAAGGGAGCTAGGCTTGAGCTGAGCTTAGTTCATCAGCTTTTTAATCTGAGAAATAATAAAAACATAAAATGGATACCTGTTTTCCTCTGCTACAACCGAAGCACCACTGAGTGAAAGCGACGGGATAGCGAAACCAAACCAATGACCAGCGAGAGAAATATGAGGGTAGAAGACGAGAAGGGCACGAACAGACGGGCACGGAGATGGTAAGGGTGGCCGAGCGAGCAAGAGGCCGGGGAGTGCTGCCCGTGAAGCCGCCGGCATGTGGTCGAGCTGCTGAGGGAAGCGGAGGGGGAGATCTCACAATCTCTCGTGGGATTCCAAACGAGGCTCATCTCCCGAGTAAAAAAATCCACGACCCCAGTTTATCCGACACCTGTTGGAACAATGGCGTAAAGTGATTTTAATGCTTCAGACGAGGATGGAAGGTTTCTGGATGAATTGAAAGAACTTATTCACCCATGCAGCTGGAGGACTGACCAGGAAAAACCAAGCCCTCATCCCAAACAAGACTCTGAAGCTCCATTTGTTCTTAAAAGATATCCCAGGTTCTAAATTGGGTAAATCATGGGAGAAGTGCCGATCATCGTCTGAGCCCAGAATCCTCAGCAGCCTCTGAAGGAAGCAGTGGTCAACTCACCCTCTGGGGGAGGAAGTAAAAACATGGTTTCTGTGCTTGAGTCTGCTATTGAAGAGCCTTGAAATTGAAATACCTTCCGTTTGCCTTGATGACCAAAGGCTCGCTTGTGAGGGTCTTCAATGGGGTGGTTCCGACCACAGTGGTGGCGTGGCACAGGGATTTCAGACTTTTTTTGTTTTGTTTTCTCCAAGGCATGACACGCGAATCCCTATTGGTTTCGCGAACATCATGGGACAATTTTTCTTCTCTGAAGTACCTTTCTTATATCACAGAGCACAAAATTGCAAAAAAGTCATCAAAACTATCAAACATGACCAGCATTCAATCTACAACTTGTCATTGGATATTTCAGCAAAGGCTTTTTTTCTTTGAAATCTTCTGTAAGCAGGGGTTATTGATGAGCAGTGCCCCCACCCCCAATGCTTCATGACCAGTTGTCTCTTTTTTAAACACTCTGTGTATGCTAAGATTGGCAAACACTTGAATGCTTTGCGTTCAGGAATTCCTCTGGGGATTGTGGACTGTCCACATTCATCACACAAATCCCCATCTCGAGGCAAAAGAAACCAAACAAGGGCAAAAAAAGTAGAGATTTCAGGCAGTCATGGCAATCAGTCCACCACAGTTGAGAGGAAAAGGAAGGTGGCTAATACCAGGATGTGTTTCACATCTGGAAGAGTTGTGCATTTCAGGATTTAGAAAAAAGTCTAGAGGGAGAAGTGTGGCCAAAGTAATCACATTTGACCCAGTTATGAACCCGATTTGATACAGCACTTTGATTTTCACCTGTTAAGAGTTAGTCTGACCACTCCCCCTCCCCTTTTCCCAAGCAGAAGCCAAAATACTCCCCCTCTAGATAATCAGGATCAAATTACACTGTTCACAAAGGGAAGTATGAAATACGCCCCATTGTTTTAAATTTTAGTTTTATTCTAAAGATATTTTGTTTCCTGTTGGGTCTGCAGTGAATCTGCTTTAGAAGTGCCATCAGTACGGACTGCACGATGGCGAGGAGACAAAACGAAAACGTGAATGAAAAACCTGAATCAGTGCCTATAACCAAACACCTTCAGCTGCAGCACAAGCATGAATGTAGGTGAAATCAAACTACCAGCATCTAAAACCTTCCAGACAGCAGAGCACTCACATCGAAGGGGAAAATGGAAGCCACGGGAAAGGCCTTGTTCTGTTTTTATTCTTTTAATGTAGTCAGGCCAGATGATGACGATGTGTGTTAGCACCACTGCTGAACTGCTGGTTTAAAACGGGCCGGCGGGAGGCGAAAAGCCACCTTCCTTCTCTGCAGAGTTGAGACAAGGCTGGTAGGATTTCTTTTCCCCACGTGGACTTTTGATGTGTGCGAAGCCGTTTTGCCTGCTTCAGCGTAAGGGTCGTAGAGGTCGCCTTTAAAGCCTTCCTCCCAGAGAACTGTACGAGCCAGGCCCTTGAACCTTTGAGTTGATCCAAACTTTTGCTTTTGTCCAATAACTTGCTGCTGCTTTCCAGTCATATTTTTAGTTGGGTGTTCCTTTAGACATCTTTTGTGTGGTCTTTTCTAAAATGAAATGTTTTTTGTAGCATCTTGTCGACAACCGGAATGAGACGAATAACGTTTTCCTTCCTCCGTTAGTTTTGTATGTAATCCGAGGGATTGTAGTTTTGTACACTCTTCCAGGAGAGACACTTTCTTGAACACAGTAAGAATGTAACTCCACTGTTTTCACCCACTTGTCGTTTGAGTAGACAGGACAATCATGTTGCCCGTAGACATGTTACCCAGAAGGTCTTGACGTTGTTGTGAGTCTCACCTGTGAACAGACTTCCACACCTTTCGTCTCCTCGTACCTGTCTCCTCCTAACACGTTAGAGCTTTAAGAACCTGCTTTGGTGTTTGTTTTTTCCCCATCTTCTGAGCCACATTGAATTGCAACATGTGCAGTGATAATTCACAGGCTGATTCAGTTGTAGATTAGAGACATTTGCATCCTCGTGATTCTCTCCGCCAACGGGGCCGACTTTAAATTAACGAACCGGAGATATCCATGTGATGTAAATACATATTGGATCTTTATTTGCAGTGACGTTTCATCGCATCTCTGTGATTCCCTTGTTAAACTGAATCAATAAAAGCTGTTGACTTAAGCAAATGTTTTTTTTTATGGTTGAAATCCAGTTCAGATCATATCCACAAGTATGAAATGACTACATTTATGTACATTTGTTTAATTATAATGCAAACTTTCACTTTGCCGCCTGCTCCACCTTGTCCTTTTTCTTTTGCTTCATCAGTTGCTTTTTCAGCTGCTTTTGTTTTTGTTTCTGAATTGTCTCTTGGATTTTTTCTTTAAATTTTTTCTTCTGACTCTTTATCTTGTCAAGCTCTGCCTTCCTCTTGGCCTCCAGGTCTGGATCCTGAAACAACATTGATTATAAATCAGTAAAGACTTTCTGCTCAAACTTGACACTAAATTATGGGTTCCACACAGACTGATTTGATCACAAGTGGGTCAGGCCAACAAAATGCAATCATAACCTGTGAACAATTTTTTTTAATTTTTGGATTAGTGTAAAAGTAAAGTCACATGAAAATGTTTCCCTTTACAAACTATGCTTTCACAAATATGAAGAACCTGTAGTGTAAGAAAAATATCTTACCAACTGAAGAAGAAAACATTGCTTTTGAAGAAGACATTTGTCCTGACACATCTGGACAGATGCACTCGTGTTAATCGGTAACCCTGTTTCCTGTCGATCAGAACCTGAGTACCACTTCTTTGGATTAGATCATGTCTCTGCCTCCCATTGTATTTACCTTAACTTTGAATGACGATCTATTTACAAACTGTCTGCAACCACAACCGAGGAGACGGTATATCTGTCTCTGCCACTGCATTCGAGGAGGTCTCTGGTCTCAGATCCACTGTGTCGCTACGCTCATCATACTTGGACTCGGATTGTTTTTGGTTTTTTTCTTCAACACAACGTTCTTCCTGTGATGTTTTGTGTATTTGTGGATCCACTGGTGCACGTGCCATTAATGGACTGAGGATTGTTAAAGTTGCACTTAGTCTTCTTAAGAAATATCAGGCTTATATTTTTTTAAAGGCTAGTTTGCAAATACATGTAATTTGACTTTTTTTGCTCTAAAACTAAAGTTTTAAGTTGACATCCATAGATTGTCATTGTTGTACTGGTCTGGCCCACTTCGTATGTGGCCACTGAAGTAAAATGAGTTTGACAGTCCTGCACTAAGTGAAGCCAAGGGAACAATTTAAGGCCATAATTTAGTCATGTTTTCCTGGTGAAAGCTGCAATTTGGTTCTAAAAAAAAAAAAGTGAGCATTGTGTGGAATAAAGGCCTTCAACTGAAATGTGCAGTGTGGCAGAAACATGAATATATTCAGCTAAAAAATACCTTACCTTTCCTTCGAGGATCATCTGTTTCCTCTTGTTGATTTCTTTTTTCTCATCGAAGTCTGTTGATTCCAGTTTCTGCAGCGAAATACAGACCATTATGAAAACACTGAACACATAGAGGGAACATGCTCAAGTAAAAGATACGTTAGATGATGAACACGGAGGCGTCCGTACTATTTCACACTCCCGTCTGGTCACGTTGACCTGCGTGAGGATCTTGTGAACTTCTTTCTCCTGCACGGAATACTCCTTCAACTTCGTCTCTGTTGGAAACAAAACATTTCACTCGAGACTTTACAAAACATTGACTTTTTTTTTTTTAAAAAAACAGACTGAACTTAAGGCAATGGATGAAACGTTCTTTATGATCAGGCTGATTGTACAGGTAGACATCTGATTTGTACTCAGACTGGTTGCAGTGTGATGTGGCTCCCCTGGGGGCTTAAGTTGTGAATTTATAAAAGGTATTTGATTTGAGTGAGTAGGTCTTCAGCGATGTTGATTGTGATGTCATCAAATGTCAGTGTTAAATGCCCAAACTGCAAAGAAAGTAACAGTAGTTGATTCTTGTTCCAGTCCCACATCTTACATTGAAATTAGGGGCCACTTATGGCTAACCCCAACTTCACGTTGAGAGTCTGACTTACGGGTTTTTGCCTCGATGCTGTGGACCAGGTGGATGTCGTACTGTGTCACCAGTGTGATGGCGACACCGTTCCTCCCTGATGACAAACACATGTCATGCAACCATTCAGAGTAAAGCCGTCGGTGGGACGCAGGACTGGGTGTCCTTCTAGACTTAAACCCAACAACACGGACATTCTGAGACATTCTGTGCTCTGGTACCTGCTCTGGCGGTTCGACCCACTCGGTGGATGTAGATCTTTGGCAGCCCGGGGGTGTTGTGGTTAATGACGACCTGGACTGTAGGAATATCTAAACCCCTGTAAGTGAGAAACAGGAAGGAAAAGGTTGAAACCCTGAGCATGTATGGTATGAAAAATGAAAAGATCAAGTGTCCACATACTTTTGTCCACTTAGTGTAGCTCAGAGTGTGGAATGGCACATGACCTTCAGATCCACACCTTTTAAGGCTAGTTTAGCTTTTAACTGAATTAAAACCCTGCTGAGTCTCCCACCTGGCAGCCACGTCGGTCGCTATCAGGATTTTGTAGACGCTGGCCTTGAACTTGGCGAGACTTGCAAACCGTTGTTTCTGCAGAAGATGAAGAGTGACTGTTTATTCTGCTATTTCATCCACTTTAACCCCTTCAACTGACAGATTCTACTTAATCACATGACCATCTCCATTAATGAGATGGCTATGTTAACATATACAGGTGGCTCCATGGTGATGAAAACACTAATGCAGTCAGTGTTTGACTTGAAGGTGTCGTTGTTCCTCCAGCAGCACATTTTGAAAGACCAAACAATCTTTCAAACAAATGTGAAAAAGTGTATGAAGGCCCCTCCCCCCACAACTGAACGATTGCTGTTGGTTCTGCTCTGTTGTGTTAAAAGGAAAATCAGTAATTACAAATTTGCCAGATTCTTTACAAAGATTTCATTGTACAATATAAGAAAATATTGCAATTTTGTTTGTGGCATTTTTAAGACCTTTGAAAGGCAGAATTAAGGACCAATTGTCATTTTTAAAGATAATTACGGCCTTAATTTTGGACCACATAACCACGAAACCATATAAGTGAACAGCATGAATCACAGAGAGACATATGCTAATCCTACAAGCCCTGCTCGGGTATACAGTATAGAGTTGAACCGATGTGGTGTGCTGGTAAATTTTCCATGTTGTTTATAAATGGTTCCATGTCTTGTAGTACATCCTACTTCTTTTTTTCATCCAGTAGGTTAGATTCTCCAGGTTCACACAAATGTTGACTTCTTCAACCACATCTTGATTGGAAGGGGGGCGGGATCTAATTTCCATTTTCTATCAATACATTTGTTAGTGACTGTCAACAGAATTTCTGACAATTTCTTCACGTTTTGACAGTTTGAGTTTAGTTAGATTCACTAGTAGACAGACTTCAGGGTCCAGTGGAAATGTGACCCCATGGATATTACAGAGTTTCACATGACGACCCCCCCCACACGACCCACATCCACTGAAACCCCTGCAAATCAGAACACTGACAAGTCGAATGAAGGAATGTTCCTTCCTCCGTACCACATCTAAAGCACAAAGATTAAGAGTTCCATTTCTGTAATTTATGTGGGTAATATACAGCTGATGGAGGAAGTTGAACTAGATTCTGTTCATGTCCTAATGCTAATGATGTGTGTGTTCAGAAATGGTAAAAGCCTCTAACTTGTCATCAGACACATCTCACTCACCTGTTTCATCATGGAGTGCAGGGAGATTGTAGGGAAGTTAAACTCCCGCAGCATCATGGTGAGAACTTGACAGTTTCTGTGGATGAATCCAGACCATCAGTATAACATAACTACTGTGGGATGCAGGTCCGTCCAGACTCCAGCTCCTGGAGGGTTTCACTCACTTGCATGTGTTGGTGAAGATGATGATGGACCAGTCGGGATGCTCGTCTGTGAACGTCTGGATCAGGTGAACCAGATAGGCGTCCTTCACCTTCTCTGGAGTGAGGATGTACCTTTGGTCCAGCTCCTCTACCGTCCGGGTCCTACAACAGCGAAAGGACAAAAGAGGTCAGAGGTCACACAACAAAACACACACTTGTGAAGAGGCTGTTGGACATTTCCACTCGTAGCTGATTCATTCACATGTAAAGAACTAAAGACAATAGCAGCACGCCTCAAACCTCTGACTCAGTAGAAGTATTTCAACCCTTTAGGTGCTGGAGTTTTATAAATAAATTATACATTTTGATATATAGATTTCAAACAGCTTGGATGTGTTTAGAGATGAAGTCATACTGTAAACAAGTATAACCCAGAGTTTATTTTGGGTGAACTTGTAGAAAATAACCTACTAGATGAAAAAAAGAAATAGGATGTTCTATAAATGGAACCATTTCTAAACTACATGGAAAATGTACCAGCACACCACATTGGTTCAGCTCTATATACCTGAGCAGGGCTTGTAGGACTCAGGAGGTCAACACATGTCTTACTATGACTCATGCGGTTCACTTATTTATATAGTGGTTGTTTTTTTTACTGTTGTACCTGTTTTGTGTTTTTTGTGCTTTTCATATTTGTTTTTTTATGTTCTTGCGTGTGTTTATCATCACTATATCTACTTTGTGTTTTTCGTGTTCTTGTGTGTGGGTTTTTTGGTTTTGTTTTTTGTCTGTTGTCTCTGATTCTGTCATTGTGGGTTGGGAAAGTTGTCTTGTAATGTATGAATGTAACTGTAATATTGTCTCAAAAAATCAAAATATAAAAAAGTGGTGTAAAGAATAACTTATAATATAATTGGTAGAATATAAAATGTATGAAAAATTTCCTTCAGACTTTTTTTTTTTTAATGGAGTTAAAGTAAGTTCTGGAACCGCTTCAAATAAACTCCTCTGCAGATAAAATTGAACCCATCTCATTAAAGTTCATCCTCCAGGGCCTCATTAGAAAAACACCAGCAGGAACTCACTCTGACTTGCACTCCCAGAAGAAGGGCTTGTTCATGGCAATGTTCTTCAGCTCCTGCAGGGTGTCTGTGAGTGTAGCGCTGAACAGCAGCGTTTGCCTCTTGGCCGGTAACGCCTCCAGAATCACCTCCAGGTCTTTGGTGAAGTCGGTGCAACCCTGTTCCAGCAGCCGGTCAGCCTCGTCCATGATCTGACCAACACCAGACGAGAACGATTTAACACGGAACAGACAGGTATACACCAGAGAGAAAAAAATTCACTGTATATTTGTTCCCAGCTGGTGTGAAATGTACAGTGTGCATTCATGTGCTGTCGAATGGGTTCAAGAATTTATTTATTATTTACTTTATATGAACTTATGGGATTTTCTTTATTTACTTTATGTGACATAATTACAATTTTAACCAAATAAATGCATTTGCAAACAAAACAGATTCAGTGGAAAACATTCACAGACCTACGGCCTCAATTCCACAGTTTTAGAATCAGTCTAAGGAATCAGTGATCACAGAGCTGAAACTCAAGCTTGTACCATTCATCAGGAGATTTCTGTCTTGATTCGGTTTTTATGTTCTACTCAGTTTTTTTGTATTCTGCTGCTGTATCTGGAATTTCCCCTTGTGGGACGAATAAAGGTATATCTAATCTTAATTTATGTTATAAATTAACATAACCTGCCGTTACTAACCTTAACCTGCCGTGACTCCAGGTTAACAGTGAACATACAGAAGGACGATGTCCGACCAAAATGGCTTTGTAAATTAAAATATAGCAGTGACTGATCCGACGAGTAGATAATCATTACTGGTATATTTTTCTAACCAGTTATTTACCCCATTTATTACTCATGATGGACTTGTCAATTAAAAGGTCTTTTGAACTTATAAAACGCTTTGAATTCGACCTTTTATCCCTGTTTCTTCAACCTTCTGCTCTACTGTTCACACACTGAACCATCTTAACATCATCCTCACCAGGAACTGGATCCTGCTAAGGCTGACAGCTTTGGCGCCACGGAGGTGATCAGCGAGGCGGCCCGGCGTCGCCACGACGACATGTGGTTGGTTGGAAAGCTCCAGAGCCTGAGCGACCATGTCTGTCAGAAACACAACAAAGTCAGAGGATGAACAGTGAGACGCCTTTCACCGTCTACCATATTCACTGTCTACATGCACAAAAAATACTGTACATTCCAAAATGGACAAAATTCCTAATCAGCCGTTTCTAATGAAGCCTGTTAAACGTTACCCATTCCACCAACGACGATGCAGTCCCTCAGACCCAGAGGCTTCCCCAGGACTCGAAATTGTTCTGCGATCTGATATGCCAGCTCCCTGCGTGACATCACATGGTCAGTTAATGAGGTGTTAAAACCTGCTTATCATCTCTACATTTAACTGATCGACTCAAGTTAACCCCAAGCCCATCAGACACAGATGAATGGAGTCTTCTGTTTGTTGCTATAATTGTCACGGTTCTGACCTGGTCGGAGTTAGGACCAAACAGAAGACCCCATAAGGATCCTCCGACAACTTCTGTAGAACTGGAAGCACAAATGCCGCCGTCTTCCCACTTCCAGTCTTGGCACAGCCCAAGCAGTCCCGACCTGGAAGAGACAATAGAAAACCAACCAGGTGAACTTCAGCTTTTGACTTTTCAGTCATTGCATTTATAGACAATCATTTGAAATTATTTTACTCTACTGTCATTCAACATGAACATTTACGTTTTTTATTGTACTCGTTTTTTTTTTTTACTTCCCTCCGGTTGCTGATTTTGATTATTAAATTCAGTTTTTCCCAACTCAAAGAGATATAACCATTGATGGAAATACTGTTTTCTAGTGGCTTTGAAATGAGTGAACTTTGTTTTAAGAGGTGAACAACCAAAATACGAGATTTCTATTAATAAATCTAAAATATCAAAACTGGATATAATAACTTCGGTTACTGCTGTTATTTTCATCAGCAGAATGAAGAAAACGACCAAAGTGTATCTTTTGTAAAAGATAAAAATGCTAACGAAAATATCGGCAGGGGATCCACGGTAAAACAAATAAATACACGTTCCCTTTGTCTAATTTTTGTTGGCATGTGGTAAACGCATTTAACGTGAACTGCTTAACAAAAGGATTGAATAAACAATTGGTTTTCTTTATTAGTGTGAACGGATACTTTTGTGTTAGATAATCAGATTTTTTCGAGGCAGATTTTCATGACAACTGTTACTTAACCTTCTCATATATTTTTAAATTACTTTACAGCTTACGTGTTATCACTGTATACGGTTAGTGTTTTTCTTACCTTGGAGGATTGGAGGCAGACAGTTTTCCTGAACAGGAGTGGGTTTGTTGATGCCCAGTTGTTTACATTGTTTAATCAACCAGTCCGACAAACCGAGAGACGAAAAGTCACTCATTTTAATCAAAATGGCTGATAACGACCTGATAAATACTTACAAACACGTTATAAATACATTCATACACATACTCTATTCCCCCCGAATACTCAGTAAAATATCCTCGTGTGTCACAACAGTAGTCGCTGTGTGATTACGTCATACAGCTCTTCTTCTTTTTTCAATGAAGGGGCGCTGCCGCCGTCTGTCGGTCAGATAGAGGAATAGCAGTAGATTTACAGTGTATAAAGTACTTGATAGATAGATAGATAGATAGATAGATAGATAGATAGATAGATAGATAGATAGATGAGCTTTATTTGTCACATGTACAGTTATACACTGTAGAAAGTACAGTGAAATGTGTTTTTGTACCTGCTTCCGAAGTAGGTTTTTTTTTTTTTACATTTGTGCAAAATACAAGTATTTTTTGTGCAAAAAAAAGAACACATTAACGATGCTTGTGCTTGTTGAATTGAAATATGTGTACTTTTCTATATCTGAGAGGAAAATACTTGTCTTTTTGCCAAACCTTTAAAGTATCAGTTAGACTCAAAAGATATTGAATGATATGGGACAACCATCATGTCTCACCCACAGTTATAGGGTTATAATGTAACTATGAGGGCATATCGGAAGGAAATCCTATAAAATATCCAAATACAAGACTGACTAGATCTAGACTTTAGATTATTTTCCATTTGAGTAAAGCTCCCTGCCTTTATAAAGGACACTGGATGAAAATCTGTTGAAAATAAAATGTGTCATGGTGGTTTTACAGCCTCCCATTCATCCCTGGTGGCTGGACTTTAACTTTAATGAGCCTTTACTGGCACTTTGGGCTTTTTGTGCTTCAGCTGAGTGGAAATAGGGTCCTTTAAAAGGCTCTGAAGTTAAGTGGAAACAGACACTTTACGACCATCCTCTAAACTCCAGCATCTACGTGTTACTTACACCTCAGATCAATATGCAATTTATTTCCTACAGTTTAAGTCTATACATTATTTTACTGGTATTAATTTCTGTTGAAATCATTCTTCATAACAATTTTACATTATTGAATCTAGAGGATCAAAAGTTTACATACACTGAAACAACCAAGCAACACATAATAAATCCTATAAATAAGTGGTACATATTTAAACCACTGGGTGATTTTCATTTGGCAAAAATGTATTACTGATAAGTTTTGATGATGATTAGTAGTAGTTTTAGTAGTAGCATTACTAAAAATAACAACTACAGAAAACAACGACCATGTTAACGACTATAATATAAACTATCAGCACATTAAGGCACAGTGTTATTTTGAGCGACTGTCACAATAAGCATTCATTAATTGTAATTTGAAGAAAACATGGTGATGTGTGTAAAAACAATGAGCTTCATACTTTATTTGATGACCAATAGAGCCCGTGGATACAAAATGCTGGTTCATTTTTGGTTTTGCTAAAACTGAGTGTGTCTTGGTAACACACTGTCCCCTGCTGATAAAACTGTGGAACATCAATACCACACACAACCCCTTTAACTTAGCATCTCTTTGACTAAAGTGAACCAAATCCTCTACAACAAGCCCCATCTGTGTGTGCACATGGAGCTGCCAGAGGTCATTAATGCCCTCTGTGTTACAGGCGGAGTCCTGGAGGTTCTGGTCTGTCCCGGTCTGGCCTTCCAGCTGTGCTCCAACCTGCCTCCAATGACGCAGAAGTGTCTCCATCAATGCAAGTGTTGTTTGCATGTGAGGCAGAGATGGGATGTTCCCATCAGAGGCAGTGGCCTGCATCTCAGTAACAGACCAGTGAGCAACATGACGATGAGATGCTCTCAACGCTCTTCCACTACATTTGACGCCCCTTTCTCCCATGTTAAGCCCATATTCGTGCAAATAAGGGGTTTATTTTAAACCAGCGGTGACCACAAAATCCAAACCACTGTGCACCAATGAGATGAAGTGCAGCTCTTTCAAAGCACTCACTCACTAGTTCTATTAGAACGTCTGGTAAATACGGGGAAATAAATCTGCAAATTGATTTTTTTTTACCTTTTCTAGTTTCAAGTTTTTTCATTCATTCACCATGCTGCCATACTCAGCACCTTTCAGTACCTTTGAGGCTGTTGCAGCTTCTATTTTTGTATCTTTTATATATGTTTGAATGTATACACACTATAGGAAAATGTAATATATGATGTGCTTTAATCCTCTATGAAAATTTTAGGATTGTTAAGTCTGATCCATCAGAACAACCCATGGAAAACTCCAGTTACACACCACGTTGTTACCTTGTGCCAATCATGAATTTATTTTATTTATTTAGTTTGTAAATGTGCTTCAGTGCTTTCAAGACTATTATTACACTATTAATCTGCTTCTGTCTGTTCACTTGTATATCAGTAATAAAAACAGGCAAGATTTGATTATTGGATTGTTAAACAAAACCATATTATATGAATGTTCTACATCATTCATATGTTAGTGCCAGTGTGTGTGTGTGTGTGTGTGTGTATTATATTATATTTTATAATCATATCTCCACATTCCCATCTCTGTTATTCGTTCATCTATAGAATTTGATGGGATTATCGTGTAGTTCGTTGGAAGGGTGAAAAGAATTATTTTCTAGTTTTCAGGGGATAAAAATAGTGCTTGGGTTCAGGTTTGTACATCTGATAACATGCCACGGAAGGGGTTTGTTTGTGTCACTTCCAGATACGTTTGCCTCCGGCGTTTATATCTCTGTATCTCATAAATATATACCGAGGGGGGCTTTTAAGGCTGTCCCCAGGCCACTTCCACATATTATATTTCACATTCTGACATTTAAAGTGGAAAGTGGAGTGTGTGTGTATGTATGCGGGGGTAGGGGATGGTGAATTGGAGGGGGGTGCGGGGGGGAGGGGTCTGCCTGTGGTTCTCTCGGTGTCCGTCAGGTGGCGCCCACGGGGCTCCAGAGTCCCGCCGAGAGAGTTGAATGGGATCCCGGCGTGATCTGGCTCAAAGACGGGAGGGCTCAGCACAAGTCTTGGAGGTTGTTCGAGCCAAAAGCACTTTGCCACCCGACTTTGATCGACGTTCCTCCGTCCGTCCTGCCGGCAGAGCTCAGCCAAACGTCCCGCGGCGCGTAATTACGCACGGACGCGACGGAACGGTGGTGTTTTTGTCGCTGTCGGAATCCCGCGGACAAAGGGAAGACGAGGCTGGAGTAACTGACTTGAGAGGAGAGGAGTACAGTTGGAAGAGGAACGAGGAGGTGGGGGGGTGATCTGGACTCGGAAGTGATCGTCTTTTTGTGTTTTTTTTATGACAATGTAGCTTAAGTTGCGCGCAGGATTTTTTGGATATCCGTTTGGAGAGCGACAAAAAAACCAGACTTACTGAGTGGAATAAACCTCAGAGCAGATCCTCGGAGCATGGGGTAAGTTGGAGATGTGTGTCTGAAATGTTCTGTTCGCTCCGTGTTGCGGTCTGGAAGTGATTTGACTAAATGGAAAAATGGTTTTGAAGTGGAATTTAGATGCGCTCGTGCGTTGGGTCGATCATCATGTGTTTTCCGAAGAGCTGATTGGAATATTAACACACTTAGAAAAGGGTATTTCTAAGGAGGACGGTGTTTGGTGATCCATAAAGGTTGACCTACTTTTGGGTCCGATAATGACAGCTGTGACCGACAAAAGGTCGAACCCTCACACACTGTGCACGAACCCAGTGTCCCGGCGAACAGAACTGTCGCTGAGTTGCTGGTGTGTGTGTGTTTGCGCGCGTGTGTTACTCTTGCTTTGTAAAAACACATAAAACACACACCTTGGACCACTTCCAGGCGGGTTGTTGAGGATGGGATGCTGCGGTGTCACGCTGTGCTCACTCTCATTAGCTCTGATGTGCCGGTGTGTGTTGGATGACAAGACCCTCCAGATTGTCTGAAACACACACACACACACACACACACACACACACACACACACACACACACACACACACACACACACACACA
>JAPTHA010000019.1:7082866-7098838 GCA_029814585.1 Gymnapogon annona | reverse complement strand
GGATGCTGGAGAATTGAATTGACAATACTGTAGTTAAGGACATTCCCAAAGGTGGTACCTTTGTCCTTCTACACATTCAGTAAGTGTCTGGTATGTTAGAGCAGTGGTCTCCAACCTTTTTTACACCATGGAACAGTTTAATATCAGACAATATTTTCATGGACTGGCCTTTGAGTTGCGGTGGATGAATAGAACAAAATAAAATAATACGATCGGCGTAAGAACTCGTATTTTTTAAATATCCATCCATCCATCCATTTTCCACCGCTTATCCGGGACCGGGTCGCAGGGCCAACAGTCTAAGCAGCGATGCCCAGACCTTCCTCTCCCCAGACACTTCCTCCAGTTCTTCCGGAGGGAACCCAAGGCGATCCCAAGCCAACCGAGAGACATAGTCCGTCCGGAGTGTCCTAGGTCTGCCCCGGGGCCTCCTCCTGGAGGGACATGCCTGGGGGGCATCCGAAAGAGATGCCCAAGCCACCTCAGCTGACTCCTTTCGATGTGGAGGAGTAGTGGCTCTACTCTGAGGGTGCGCCCGGCCCCCCTGCGGAGGAAACTCATTTTGGCCACTTGTATCCGGGATCTTGTCCTTTCGGTTATGACCCCAAAGTTCATGACCATAGGTGAGGGTAGGAACGTAGATCGACCGGTAAATTGAGAGCCTCGCCTTTTGGCTCAGCTCACTCTTCTTTTTTAAATATAATTACCTTGAATCCACTGTGTATTTAGCTTTATAACATGGGTAGGTTGATTAGCATCCTTGTTACATCACAACAACCTAACATGGGTAGGTTGTTGTAGGTTGTTTTCTGAAGACATGACAACATCTCTTTTAAAAATGTAGTGGATGTAGGTAACACATATGACCCAGGCAGGATCTTGATATGCGTCAAGAGTGACTCATATTGCGGCGAGAATCCAGTAATTTTCTAAAATAAAATATTCTCCAGAATCCAATAATATATAAGACAGAAATAATGTAAGTTATGTGTTCTTTCTGTGTGGCCTGGTACCAGTTGACTCATGGACCGCTACCGGTTCACAGCCCTTGTATTAGAAGACTAGCTATTAAACTTCACAAGTGGAATTAATATTATTATACTTAATATTATTATAATTGTCGGGTGTAACTGTAGGTAGGTGGTTGTGAGTCTTGAGTTAGAACGTACAGGCGGTTAGACCAACACTGGTTTTTTGCTTTTATTTTAGCCTCTTCTTGCTCCATACTGTCATCATCACCTTTAAAAAAATCCCACTTCAGATGACTTCTCGTATCCAAACAGTATCAGTAAAAGGAGGTAAACAAAAAAAACGCAGACATGGAGGCTGTTATGTTCCAGTGAACAAGCACATCTGCTGTTTGCTTATGGACCGAGTGCAGTGTAGATTAAATTGAGAGAGTGTTCATTTTGCCCAATACAACAGGGGTTGTACAGACCCTAACAACACATTTCACTGTACAACGCCTCATCATGTTGTCACCCTACTGGTATTTTTGGAAATTAAGTAATTGTAACCATTTATAGACTCTTTGATAATTCACCGCATCCCTGGATCTGGAGGAAGCAACGCAAGAACTGCATATAATTACAGAGAAATCACATGACACCTCCTGTTCCTCTGGTCAGTCTCCCATATTTATGCTGTCATGAATCATAACGTTTCAATTGCTTAAGTGTCGACAAGCATGAAAATTGTATTCCAATAAAGCTGATTTCAACTGTGGTGTATAATTTTTCTTAAATTTTGTGTGATAAATAAAACCGGAGGGGTCATTAATGGAGGATGCTTCAACTATAACCACAGTGCTCTCCCATCAGCGCTGCCTACTCATGATCCTTCCAATGGAATCTTCTGCATTACCAACCAGGAGGTGTCAGAGACAACACATCTGCCGAGCATCGAAGCCTGATTCTCAAACACCAGCTGTGATTGCCAGCGATGGAAAACTTGAATCCACCTTAACCGTTACCTCGATCAGGGGTATCAAACTCATTTTAGTTCAGCGGCCTAATTCAGCCACATTTGGTCTGAAGTGGGCGGGGCCAGTACAATAACAGAATCACATATCAATAATGTCAACTCCAAACTTTCTTTAAATGATGGAAGTGTTTATGTCTACAAACTGTCCTTTAAAACAATGTGAATATTATTAACAACCTTATCATTTGTAAAAAAATAAATAAATAAATGTTTTAACTCTAAGTAAAAATAAATTCACACTGACACTGTAAATAACAATTTCGCACCACAACTAACCATCTACTTTCATCACATCTCATTGAGGAAGAAAAATCTCCTGTTAAACTTTAAAGAAATATTGATGTTTTTATCTCATGTTCTCATGAACAGGTCATGTTATGGCTGTCGATGAGATATGTTCCAATATTTTTGTCCATGTAATTTGTAAATATCAATAATTCCTCATAGTCTAATGGGAGACATTTTAATAAAGGTATTATGACATTAGTCATTATTGTTTTGCATCCCAGACCCCCGTTAGAAAATAAACACCTGGATTCAAATTGTCCACATACTTTTGTCCATATCTTGAAGGTTCTTCCCTCAGTCCCAGTCCAATTCTGTGCCAAATTATATATCACGTCCATGTTTTAATCTAAAACTCATTTATAAATGCCAAGGACCTTTGAGAAGGTCACAGGATTAAGTGTTTCCCTGTGACCCTCTCAAGGGGACACTCCATCTTTGAGGGGGTCACATGACGCTGCAGCCTCATCTCATCCGCCCACGGGTGGAGACAAGGTCACACATGTGTCACCACTTTATCACAGTCCTGACATTATAGAGACGAACAAGCCTTAATCACCATCGGCCGTGCTCACCACTGCACGTCTATGCAAAATCAACTCCCAACATGTCCACGGTCTCAGACATCCCGTAGTTGATGTTGTCCAACAAGTGGTCACAGGTTGTGATCTGTCACGAGGGTGTCGTTCACCTGTTAACCTTTAGTGTTGGTTGTGGTAGTGTATTTCCATGGTGTGGGTGCTGACCTGCATCTACTGCAGGTCATTGACTGATTTATACTCTTGGGTTTGATGTTGCAGGAGCACATTCATTACGCAACGACATCGCAGACATGAGTGGAACCAGGGGAATAAGGTTGAATAAATGTGTACTTTTACTTCCATCCAAATATCCACCTGAGTGTAGAGACTGTTACATTGGTTTAAATGGTCTCCATATCATCATTTCCTATCGATCGCACCTATGCACCTATTTATTGATCTCTCACACAGAGACAGAAGTATATGTTTGCAAAAACTTCCACTTAAACATGTTAGAGTTGAGTTTCACACCGGACTCTGAGGCTCGTACGTCATTGTGTTTGATTCTACAGAGTCAAACACCAACACGTGGTTGTAAGCTAGTGCTTCTCAATTATTTTCTGATAGGCCCCCTCTAGGAAGAAGAAATAATTTGTGCCGCCTACCCACAGCGTTTCTATAAATACTATAATTTGTCTCTAAGTAAGTAATAAGATCCTTATAAGTACATCCTCTGCTATGGTGTGGGTTTGTTTTGGTACGTCACCTTCTATGATGCCAACACGTTCACTGGTTTACGAAGTAGAGTTCACAAAGCGGGATGATTGTTGTTAGTATTCAGTACGTTTAAACCCCAGTGATGTCTTATCAGCGTCATTGGAGTGTAGTGTCTTTAAGTGACGCCTTCATTTATATGTCGTCCACTGCCAAGATTTGTAGACCCAAAATCAACCGGTCTTTCCTGGCTGTAGTCACAGTGAAGCCAAGAGCTACACATGCTTCATCATGTCTCCTGGTCTTAGCTTTAGAGAGACTTTGGCTTGTCTCATAATCTTCGTCTGTCTCCGTCTTCCTTTTCATCTGTTTTATATGCATGAGGGGTGTAAAAAAAAAAAAAAAACCTAGATCATAGAGCCTTGTAAACACTCTGACAATGACACCTGACAACTACTGCTGTGGATGTAGCACAGCAAAAAAAAGAGAGGGTTAAGTAAGTAAGGGGTCCACTGAGGCCTTGTAAACCTTTCGCAATAACACTTTTATTGATGTTCATCCTGTAACTTGTCAGGTTGGAAACGTTGGACCGACTTTAGTTTACGTTGCATTCGTTTGACATTTGACATGTGTTCCGTCAGTGTGTTGTTTGACATTTGTCCAGATGTGAACAGCTGTCTCCGACTGTATAATCACACTGGGTTTTCCTCTCCCAACACCTGATTTAATTACAGTCTACAGGGCTTAATTTTAATTGGATCAGGTGTGTATGAGATACACAACATTGCGTTTCATTGGAGGTCTGTGTGTGTGTGTGTGTTGAGTGTGTGAGAGTGTGTGTGTGGCTGTGCAGCTGCTGTGGAGCATTTGCTTCCGTCACTGCAGGAGGACTTTAATCCAGTTTTAATCTGTTCAAATCATCCAACCGTTGACGTGATGCATCCTGTCTGAGCAGATTAGCCTGACGGGATTTCCCACACAACTATCTGAGCAACGTTAAGACCAACCAAATGAATGACGGGACATTAATTTCGGTGTGATCTGACGTGACGGATGGGGGCCGATGAACAGCCACTCATGGTTTCTCATTAAGATGAGACTATGATAAAAAACAAATCCGGACAGAGCTTTCCCGCCTTGATACTAATTCTTTTTTTATTCCATCTTATTGGTTTATTGCCTGTAATGGCCTACTTATGGGTTATGACGGCTGATAATTAGCTTTATTAAAACTAGAGGGGCACTTTAATGTCGCTATTAATTTCCTTAACTCACGTCTGGTGTTTTGCCTCCTGACAGAAGTGTTTTGTGACTGGTTGATCAAACCCTCACAGCTCAAAAAGAGGAATAACAGGGTTTTTAGACGTCGCTAACGGCAGTGTTTTACTGAAGACTAAAAATGTCTCAAGGCCATATTTGGAAGTGAAAGAGTTACCTTTTTTAGCGACTGAATGCAACAACATTAATGTCAGCCAAATCCTTTCCTTAACACACATTAGTCACGCTGTCAAAATATCTACATTTATGTGATAATGTATAAATAATACATGTTTTATTGCAAACAAGTGCACCGATGTCAATGTTTAACATCCTCTGTCAGGATTACGAAAGTTACAGCTGCACTATCAGTGAAATGAATAATATGCCTGTGACCTTTTCTTTTTAAAATTTAATTATGTTCTGCATGTTGTTGTTTTTGTACTGTTGTATATTCATGCATGCTAGACAAATATTAACAAACAACATCAAAACCACCTTGACACTAACTTCACTTATGCATTTTTGCATAATAGATACAATTTCTATTTGAAGTTTTATCTTAGTTTCATTCTCCTGGAGTCTATATGATTTTGCCATTTGTTAATATTAGTTGCTGCAGTTTTAAACTGACAACAGGTCTGTGGTTACACATTACTGCTGCTATAAAGGAGAAGAACAGAAATGTGAAAGATTTTAAAAAGCACCTGTGAGGATTTTCACACACAATGGGCAGCGTGACCCCAGCTAAAGATCATATGACGATGATCCAAAGTAAAACCACATGGTCTGAGGACTGGAACAAATTTCTAAATTTCTTTCGGCAGAGACTGTATCTTGAACTGAAGCTTGTGTCTTTTATTTTAGCCCTTGAGGAGCTAGAAATGCCAGCAGTGTGGTATCCAGTGCTTGGGTCGTTTATTACTGCAGTCCTGTGCCTAAATGCGCTCCTCTGGCTCTGCTTCTACTGTCTATTGTTTATTTTCAGTAATCACCATTGAAACAATACCAGCTATTGTTTCTTATGCAAATGTACAGTTATTGTACACTGATCCAGGAGGAGCAGTGCTTCATATAGACAGTATTGACCCACATAAATGTTGTTTCTTAGATAAAGAACATAGTTTCTTCCTAGCGCACATTATTCTCATTAATGTCAGTAGATAATTGACTCGCAGGCGGAATGGCTCATTGCATATGTTTACATTATGTGCAGACACTGTAATGTTGCATGGATTCGCTAAAGAGTCTGTGAAGACCCTGGTTGTCTTTGTAGCCTCTTTCCGCATCAAGGGGATGTAGTTTGTCTTCAAAGTGGGCAGGATGCTAATTGGACGCAAGCGGGTAGCAGAACTTCAGCTTCATTTGCAATGAGAATTGAGGACCTCAAGGTTGCAATCACATTTGGAAATGCAAAGCATTTTCTTTCCTATTTTTAGTTCAGGGAGCGCAGGGGTCCATAAAATGGCCCGGGTTTGTTCTGCATACACTTAGCAGAAGAATTAAAATGAATAGATAATGATATTCACTTAATTTATTTAAATGTTGGGTTTTATGCTTTTTGGCTTTGATTAATGTAAATGAACTAAATAAATGCCTTTGGATGTCTTTTTAAATGCATATCCCATGATAAGAGGGATTTGTAAATACGTCTTTAATCCTTGTACATTATATTTGAGCATTTTTATTTTTTATTTACAGTGATGTTTTTCCTGAAATTAGTTTCTTTTTCATCAAGAGGGAAAATTTTTTTCACAGCAGGCATTTTGACTAGTTAAATCTGACTTTTCATCTCAGTCTAATTAAAATGGTCCGAGCAAAAACAAGGTTTTCCAGCAATTGAAAATGCACCTGTGATGCAGATGTTGTCTTTTCCAAGTGTTTCCAGGCAGGTAGATTGCTCGATACATGACTACACGAATAGTGAGGACACTTTTCCATGACATTGTGACACCGCACTGGGTCCATCTGTGGTTATATTCACTCTTTTTGTGTGCACTGAGGGGATGATACTGCAGAGGGAAGGGACTCCAGTAACTTTAAGGCAAAACTCACAGATGTTATTGATTTCAAATGTTGCATCCCATTTGGTCGTGGTCTGTTTTAGGTCTTGAATGGTGGAGCGTAGATTGGTTGTTTCGTTTCCTCACACTATCCTCATTTACTGTGGGCTTTTGGACTCTCGAGTCTACTGGAACCTTCCTAGGAAATCCATCTGGAGCGAACTGAACCATAGTGAGTTTGAACTTCTTCAGGCCCACGTATTACATCATATCATGAAAGTTTCTCCTCAGTGTCTTCAGATGGTGAACGGTGTTTAATGCTGCAGAAACACTGGAATCTGAGTTCATTTGGATGAAGACTTTTAAATCCAAACTGAGTTACTGAGGCCGTCTCTATAACTTGCACTTGTTTTTCACAATGTTTGAGTTTTTTTGTAACTGTAACTGTTTTTGTTATATGTCTTTTAATGTTGTAATCTTCTAACTGTGTCATATTTTCTTATCTTTGACCGGACTCTCTTTTAAAAGGTTCTTAATCTCAGCCTTTCCAGGCTTAATAAGTTGGTAAATTAATGACATATAGTGGGATCAAAAACAGAGGACAGAACAAGATTTAAAAAAAAAAAAAGTCAAATTCACTACATGCTGGTTTCCATCTCATTAGTCCACCTCTATAACGTATGACCATATATCTATAATACAACATAAAGCTTGTTTGGAACTTTCATATCTGGAACAGATCCATTGCTAATGTCACTGGCACTACCTGTGCTTTGACAAAATGCCCTTTGTGGAATGCCCCGTATGTAATCTAATCAAACAAACACGACTTATGTAACATCTATATGTGGAAAGCGTCATATAATGAGAACACAGAGTGAAACCTCCACAAAAGCTAAAAGAGTCTCATTAAATCTGAATACAAATCATGCAAGCACATAAGGAGGTTGTGTAATATCACCTGTTTCAGTGCTAATATATGCAGCAGTTGGACTTTTACATGTTCAAATAAGTGCAGTAATAAAACTACCAAATATCTTTAAAGGATAATGTTTTCCCAAATTGCATAAAAATGTCAGCACAGTGTTGAAATGTGAGGAGTGGAGGTGGTGAATGGACCGACGTTTCAAAACCTCAGGAAATGAATTCAAAGCATTGATGGATTTGATGGAAAGTTGACATACAATACTATAAACAAAACACTTCTCAGTTCAAAACTGGACATTGTAATGAATTTGAGAGTTGTTTTGAAATTTGTGTTTTTTTAACACAAACATAACAATACATATAAAAAACTAAAAGTGACTTTCATTTTATATGTTTTTCACTATATCACCAAAATATTACCAAACAACAGAGATTGTGCTTATTTTTTTTCCATTTCTGCAATGAGATCATCCTAAATCCCCGTACACCTGGACGTCTAAACCGCAGCCATTTCACGATTATAGAAATCCACAGGCTGATACTGTGATTTGATTAATTGCGCAGCTCCAGTTCACGTCAGACTTCCAAGCATCTGAATCTGCCAGATCTGCTCAAAGTCACTTCACAAACTCATGAGGCAGGCGTCTTTGAAGAGGAACTGGCTCGGCGAGAAGTGTCGCACACAGACAGATTTACGTCTGGTAAAAACAGCCATGTAGCGCTGAATGTTTGCAGCAGAACACTGTGTGACAAATGAGCCCAGGAGTGATATATTCACCAAGCATTTAAAGTGACAGGACTGATACAAGAAATGACTTGTAGCATCAAGAAAATTTGCAGTATTTGATCACAGTGTTTATTGGTGTATCCTTAAAACGAACTACAATATGTAAAACGTTGATGTATGTAAAGAATGTACCTTCAAAGAACACGATTATTTTTGGAGTAAAGCTATCATCTGGGAGATTATTCCTGCATCGATATAGGAGAGGCCATTGGGACTAAATAAGCATTATAATAATCACAATAATATTAATAATAATGAAAAATGCGCCCTGAAAGCAAAGATCACAATCAAACTCAATACACACTGTTCTTTCATACAAATTTCTGCAGTTGGTAATTTAATTAAGATGCAGTGATGCGATTGCTGTATTGGTCCATCATGGTGAAGAGGGAGCTAAGCCTAAAGGCGAGGCTCTTAATTTAACGGCCCATCTTCATTCCTACTCTCACCTATGGTCATGAGCTTTGCGTCATGACCCAAAGAACAAGATCCCGGATACAAGCAGCCAAAATGAGTTTCCTCTGCAGTTGTGGCTGGGCACACCTTTAGGGATAGGTTGAGGGACTCGGTCAGCAGGAGGAGCTCGGAGTAGAGCTGCTACTCCTCCACATCCAGAGGAGTCGGCTGAGGCGGCTCGGGCATCTGTTTAGGATGCCTCCTGGATTCCTCCCAGGTGAGGTGTTCCGGGCATGTCCCTTTGGGAGGAGGTCCGGGGGCAGACCCAGGACACGATGGAGGGACTATGTCCCTGGGCTGGCCTGGGAACACCTCGGGGTCCCTCCGGAAGAACTAGAGGAAGTGTCTGGGGAGAAGGAAGTCTGGGCACCCCATGCTTAGACTATTCACACTGCGATAGTGGTAGTGAATGAATGGATGAATGGATGGATGGATAAATATTATTCAGGAAAATTGCTGTGTAAAGTATAACCAACATTGTAGACAGTTTTCAATTGATGTTTATAATACATTGTCTAGTGTTGTTTCTATTAAAGAACAATCTTTGGAATGATTGTATAGGTTTTTTATTTGTTCATTTGGTATTAACAGAAGTAGTTAGTATTCATGTCTCTGCTTGTTCGTTTGCATATATATCTTGATGATGTCTGATTGAAGTGGGTAGGAAGAACCTGTAATTATGCTCAGTATTCAATTATGCAAATTATTTTCGTTGATATATTGTGGAGAGTCATCAGCCAATTTATCAAGATGGTAAATATTAGAGAATACCTCACATGTCGTCCTGGCTGAGAGGTAGCTTTGAGACCATTCTCATCCATATATGCTACATGTTGTTTAATTTCTGTACGTAGTTTTCAGATACTTGTATCAGTATTTTATGATGAATCTGGACTTTATCTCATTACATTTTAACAGAAATGTTTGTACTTTTTACTCCTTAAATTCTCAAAATTTACTCCTTACATTCTCAAAACTGGCTTGTTGACCTACTTTTAAAGGTTGAAAGTTAACACACTAAATTTGGTCTCTACATTTTATCCGTTGTATACACTAGTGTTAGCATTAGCGCATATCATATTAATGTACTTTATTTGAAAGGAATTACACTGGTTGACATTTTATGGTATTTATCACATTTTAACTAATGTTATCTCATGACACATCACATTTGGAGCTGTTCCAGACTCTTGAGCTTCATTTCAAGCACGTGTGAAGAAAAATGACAACCACTGATTTACAAAAAATGAGAAATTTTATTAAGGTGGTTGAATAATTTTAAGACTACAGTAGCCATTGAAAGTTGGGCTCGGTGTTGAATTGAAATGAAGTCCTGGTAATATTAGGTTGATTTAAGGATTTAAAGTGTTCTTAATTTATTTGTTGTAACTGACACAAATATTACAATTTAGTCAATAAACCTAAAATGCAAAAAGTTTTGAATACTTTTAACTTCAACTGTACTTAATACTTGGTTTTGGAGTAGATTGAACGCTTTTCACTGCTCAGCCAAGGTCTCCTCAAAGGGGTATTGTATCTCGTATTTGTCGTCTGTATAACTATCTATTCAATGACATAATCACATTATCTGAAGAATGCAGTGAGATTTGTGTGTCACATTTATTTTGTGGGGGTGATATGTTTGCGTGAAACAGCCTTTTGCAGATCCAATACCTGAGTACTTTCAAATATAAATATTATCTCACTAATAAGTTTTACGTAAAAAACAATCCAATAAAATTTTTTGGGCAACAGCTTTCACCAGAGTCTTATGCTATACTTGGCAGGCGGGGGGGTTAAAAGTGTGCAGCACCTTATGTTTGATACTTTTGACAATGATCCTCACAAATTCCAAATGAACATATTGTCATTTATATCATTTACGTGTGGGAAAACACAATTTAACCTGGACTGATTCAAAGAGGATGAGCTCAGATTGATCTTTAAACAACACAGTGTTCGAACTTGTGTACAGACCTTGACCTGGGCTCATGTGTCTTGTCACACTGTGCAGACAGATGTGTTTCTAACAATTTCTGGTCATCCATCTTCCTCTTTATCACATTCCAGACTAAAACATGGACCTCTGTCTTGTTTTTCCTGGGGCCGTGTAGGTTTTTATGAAGGAATGTACCACTAAACCATTAATGCGTGGGTGTCCTCCTATTGTGTCTCAAAGGGAGCAGCCCATCTTCAGCGCCAGAGCTCATGTCTTCCAGATCGACCCAGCCACCAAACGCAACTGGCTGCCGGCCAGTAAACATGCTGTCACCGTGTCCTTCTTCTTCGACGCCAGCCGCAGCGTCTACCGCATCATCAGTGTGGGTGGGACTAAGGTATGAGCCTGTCAACACCTTTGCGTGTAAGCTATATGGACAAAATTATCTGGACACATTGAATTCAGGTGTTTCTTTTCTAACCGGAGTCTGAAACACAAAACAATAATGACAGTAAAAGAAAAAATTAGGAAATATTGACGTTTTTACCTTTAATACTCATTAACAGGGCATCTTACTCCCTGTAGCCATGATTTGTCCCAATAGTTTTGTCCATATAGTTTCTAAACATCAGTGTTTTCTTAAAGTTGAATAGGAGATTGTTCTTCCTCAGTGAGATATGATCAAAGTAGATGTTAGTTGGTGTGTTTTTCCCATTTGGATGCAAGTGTCACGGTTGAGAATACATTTATTTACCTTGTCTCAGGACCTGGGAGGAAGTCTTATTTGCAGTTAAATGAAACTTAAAAAATGTATTTGTTGTTATAGAGATAATCCACTGCTTGGAGATGGATTTGTTTTGCAAAACAGACTTCAGAAACAGATTTGGCAATTATTGTCTACCACAGGACTGTTCACTGTTCACTTTATCCCAGCTGGATAGCTCAGTTGGTAAGGCACCAGGCTGGTGCATAGGGGACCTGGCTTCAATTCCCGGGGTGAGTGTCCAGTGGGTTGTGTCAGGAAGGGCATCCGGTGTTAAAAGAACCCAAAAAAAACCCCAACTCCTGCCAAATCAAATATGTGAATTGGATTCGCTGTGGTGACCCCAAAGGGAAAAAGCCGAAACAAATCATCATCATCACAGGACTGTTCACTTTGTTCAGAGCAGATCACAGCAAACTTTTTGACTCGGCAGAATTATTCGAGCAAGTTTTCAACGTCATTTGCATGAAACAGTCCTCTGTACAAAGGCAACTTTCCTGAAATAAAACTTAAAAGATATGCATTTATTGAAGTTAGTCTCAGTTCTCCAGGTAAATGTAGACCACTTAGAAAAGAAGCACCACTGTAATAAGCTCAAGCACACACCTAACTGCCGGTGACATTTCACAATCAGCATATTAACGAAACAGGTACATAAAAATGTCAAATAAAATCCACCTTAATGAATCTGACTTTTTAACGTGACAGGAATTCAAGAAGGAAACATTGCATTTAACTCTTCTGTAATTTTTAGACTGAAAAATAATTGTATTTGGACAATGTAACACCAACACTTTAATTCATTATTTATTAATAAAATACAGGGTTGTGAGTAATGATTGCTGACATTGCCAATTAATCTGTCAAATATTTTCTTGTATAGCTTCTGAAAATAACAAGAAAAATGAAGAATAACATTCAGTTAGAACTTAGGTTAATCTGGTTTTGACTATTTTGATTGAATTATTTTTTAATTAACAATGATCAGTTGGAAATGTTCACATTTTGTTCATTTTGCTCAGAAATGAGTGTTTTCTGATTTTCTTACTTATTTAGTCTGGTCTTTGTACTTCATTATTAGTTTTTCATTATTTACTAATTATGTTGTTTATTTGTGGTCTGTGAATGTCTCTGACTGAATTATTTGCTTGTGTTATCAGGCCATCATCAACAGCACCATCACCCCCAACATGACCTTCACGAAAACCTCCCAGAAGTTCGGGCAGTGGGCCGATAGCCGGGCCAACACTGTGTACGGCCTCGGCTTCTCCACAGAGCAGCAGCTGCAGCAGGTAAACAGAGCTTGAGTCATGAGTTTTAAACGAGGGCTTGAATCTGAACCTGAAAGGCCTTAATCCCCACCAACATAGCATCTAATTTCAAGTCATCCATGTTTTAAACTGGTTCTATGTAGTGTTGATATTCCAAACTCTCATCAGTTGGGGGACGTCTACTACCAAAGCAGCAAAACACTATGTTTTATAATCTTCACATGCTACATTGGCTGATAGTTTACATTACAGCTGTGTTAGCTTAACTTAGTTTTTAAGGTAAAACAGTCACAGTAAAACCACCACTCACGTCTGTTTTCTGTCGGTTTGTGTTGTGAATGACTGAAATAAAGATCAGTTTGAATACAAAAAAACAAGGTTAGAATTGTCAGTTTAGTCTGAAGCGCGTATCAACAAACAATCTTAACAAAGATAATAACATCAACAATAATAATTTTAAACTTTCACAAGCCTCAGGATCAAAGTCCCTCATCCAGAAGAAACACTGACATTTCAGCATAATTTTCAGATGAGTTCAGTGGAGAAAACAGCAACAGTACTAGTTAGCTGGATTCTAGCTTTCAACGCTTTGTCACTTTCTTTGGCTCTAAAATATGTTTCTTAATTGTTCTCATTCAATCTGGTCACTTTTTGATGCTTCGGTCAAAGCACCCGTGGTATTAATGCAGTTCATATCTGTATCAGAATCTACTCTAACTAATAAACTAATTGGAAATTTCCCCTAGAGGGACGAATAAAGGAATCTAATCTAATCTAAACCAATAATCCAACATTTACAGACAGACCTTTTTCTCTTAACACTCAATAATTAGCAATATACATTCTACTTATAGACCCTTTAATTCCTTTGAGTCAATATGAGCCTGCCTCTTTTCAGTGAAAGTCCACATTTCTGATGTCATAAATCTTTAAATCTACCACTGTTAAATGATTCAGCAGAGTGTAGATATGCTGTTGTTTTTCCAGGTTGTCATGCAGTATGAATGCTGTTTGGGTTTTTTTTGGTTTTTTTTCCAGTTTGCAGAACAGTTCAAGGAGGTGAAGGAGGCAGCTCGTCTGGCCAGAGAGAAATCCCAGGAGAGGTTTGAACTGGCCAACACCGCCCTGAACATCGCAGCCCCCCAGGTCAGTTGCCGTTTTATCCGCAGAGACGTGTTTTATGGAGTACGTAGGCTCTGCCCGAGAGCCTCAGTCATGGTCTGGAGAAGCCCCCAAATGAACCACCAGTGCAACAATTACATCACAGTTTTTCATAACTAATTTTAAGCCTTTTCATTTTCTGATGTGAAAACTTCCCCTCATGTACTCATGAGAATAGTCTATCGTAAAGCTCTCTGTTGCAGGCAAGACTGTGTTGGTACACTTATTCATATTATAAATGTTCCTTTCCTTCTACTGGTCCATATGTTGATGGTTTATAACATATAAATGGTTCCAGATATCAGTCTAGTTCCTATTGATGACTGATGTCAGTCATGGATGGACTGTGATTGGATGAGTTGAGTTCTCCTCCAGTGAAAGTACCACCCACTACTATTGGAGATGGATCTGCATCCAGACCACAGGACTAGAACATACAACACCACCTGACAACCTCACACATTCAACTGGTGTTGATTCAGTAGAACAGGACGCTGACATACAGGGACACTGGTCCTGTTTTTAAAATTCAACATTCAAATTCAAATCAATCTTTACCATCACATTGCTGGACATATACTGTAAGTATAGCACAGGCAAGATGAAATTTCGTTTCTCAAGGCCCAACACATCCATTCACGCATCCCTGACACAGATCCAGTTACAAACCTTATTCCAGTTGTGAATAGCTGTCTGTGTATAAAGTGCCAGTTAGAGTGTAATGACGTTTAATGACTTTTCCAAATATCACAGGTGTCTTCTGCTCAGGCCAAAAAGCCCTCTTTGAACATGAAGGAAATAAAAAAATTTACATGCAAAAAAAAGCCAAAAATGTTATCCTGATAACTTTTTTGTCCTGATCACTCATACCTTCCTGCAAAAGCTGTCCATGTCTGGACGTAGCTTAGCACCAACACTAGGCTTGGTAACATAAAGCACATGAAGGTTTTGTTCATTTTCCAGGCCAGTACAACAAAGAGGAGCATTGAAATCCCTCAGACCATAGTGCTTTTGTTTCTATTTTAAACATATACAGAATCATGAGGGATTAGTTGGATCTCCATCTGGCTGCTCCATTATTTCCCAAATGGTTAGCTCCATTAAAAGATCTCATGCATAACAAATGGGGATCGGTGGCAGAAAGGGACATCACTGGTGAAGGTGTTAGTCAGGCCAGTCATGGTTGAACTGAGGGAGAAGGATGAAGGATCGGGAGAACAGAGGGAGGAGGAGCTCAATCATGTCTCACTGAGGGAATCCGGTGGCTGCTCAGAGGACAATGGCTGGCTTTTATTCTGCCGGCGCCTGTATTAGCCTAAGTTTGAGGTTTGAGAATTGAAAGCTTGTTTGGAGCTGAAACTTTTCGTCCTTCAAAAAAAAAACCCAACTCGGCTGTAATGACATTATGGGCAGAATGCAGCCCACAGTGATAGTTTCTTGTGACATTTACAGCAGAAACAGTCTTTGAACCGCCCTGTTTGCACGATGGCAACTGACATTTTGAGTCCTAATATGGAGCAAACATGAGGAAACGGCTACTTTGTCAGTCAGGTGATTTTGTTGGTAGCATTGCCAAGTGGTGAAGAAGGCCGAGCAGCGCCTGCACTTCCTGTGGCGTATGAGACGGGTGCCCCTCGGCGTGAAAATACCGGGCGTGAAAATTCCACCCAGTGTAAACAGTACTATAAACAATGTAAACATTGCACATCACGTCAAGTACAGTTCAATAGTCTGATGGCTCAGGGGAAGAAGCTGCCACTGAATCTGGCCGTTCTACAGCGGATGCTGCGCGGCCTCCTGGCCGACGCCAACAGAGAGAACAGTCCACGATGGGGGTGGGTGGGGTCAGAGTATATGTGGTGAGCTCTGGCCAAACAGCGTTTGTGTGCAACGTCCTGGATGAGG
>JAPTHA010000019.1:7058115-7077351 GCA_029814585.1 Gymnapogon annona | reverse complement strand
AGACAGAGATACACAGATACACACAGACAGACACAGACAGACAGACATGACACTGACACACGAGACACACACACACAGACAGACACACACAGACAGAGATTTTGATCCTAAACAGTAAATATTGAGGAAAAGAATGATAATAGAAAACAAGAGCAAACTGTGTGACTATCCTGGACAACTGAGTAACCTGAAATTTCTTAAGAATATATGAAATTTTACCAATATTCTGCCTGTTTTCTGCATTTGTAGATCCATTCTGATCTCAAGTGTGTTCACATTTTTATATAGTAATTTAACTTTCACACTAAAACAAAGAGAACAGTTTGGATTAATCTTCCGAGGTTATCATGGTTTTTATTTTGTTGGTCTGGTCGGCCACCGTAGCAGTGATTGTCACAGGAGGTGGATTCAGTTCCATACACACACTTATTCTCTCTCTCTCTGTAGAACAAGAGCAACGTCAGGTTTCCGTTGACTGATCCAGACTTCAGCACCACCCATGGTGAACACTACACCGCACCGCCAAGGCCTTGACTAAAGTCCCTCCAACCCACAATCAATCCTGTTCTTAGTTCACTATACAATAACTGGAAAATATAACTTCACTGCTTCACTGTTGTCACCCAATAAAACACACAGAATGAGCCCCGAGTGTTCTCCAAGAATGTTCCAGTCGCATCTCAGCCTCCATCTTGATTCTAGCTTCAACATTCTTTGAATAACAGAGGACGGGACAATTTTGAGACACAAAGTAAATGCAAGTGTTGAAACATATTGATTGATTGGTTCAGAAGAGGTTGGACGCCAAACAAACCGCTCTTCAAGACACAAAACACTCAGAACTTAACATATATATATATATATTATAAAGGTGTTTTATATTGGTTTGTACATTGAGTGGAGGTGGATTATAGTATAAAAACCGTCCTTTTAACCTTAACATGCTGATTTTCCTGTGAGCATCCTGTCAGCTGTCATATCCAGGTTTAACAGACCTGATGCCCCCTGCTGTCTGGCATCCTGCAGTGGCTCAGGGGGCCCTGACGTCTGGTAAACCAGGACACAGCAGCTGACAAGACACTCATAGGAACATCACGAGAGCCTTCTGCAGGTGGAGCCCCAACACGTAAACATGTATAAATCTACTGTTTTGTATGTGTTTTATAAAAAAAAGCAAGAAATAAGTACACTCTCAGTCGACAGAATGAACCCAATCGGACAAACAAAGGCAATGTTACCGAGAAATGATGAAAATCTGATAGAAAACAGCAAAATATGGATCAATAATCAAATATCAAGATCATTAAAAGGGAAGTAAGTGTTCATTATTTTGACAAAAACCAAACTTTAATACAATAGCAAGTAGTTTAAATTCCACAAGTTTTACCATAAATATGAAGCATACCTCTTTAACTTGAAAATAAATAAATAAATACAATAACAGAATAATAATTTGTTTCTATAAATGAAATACGGTCATGCTTTCTTTCTGTTTCCAAAAATGCATGTCAACAACATATACTGTACATGAATCTAGTTTTTGATATTGCTTTCTTTACAGGCGGTTACTTATTTCATTTACATGTATATATTCGTTCCTCCGTTGTGTGTCCAGCAAAGTGCAGGATAAAAAGCCAAGAATCTCTTTTGCTTCATGAATAAATCACCCTTTTCCAAGAACACCGTCAGAGTGCGAAATGTGGAGGCAGCGTGCGAGTGCAGATTTAACAGTCTGGTGGCTTAAACATAAACCTCTCCTCACCTGCCGTATCCAGGCCGTGCCTTGGAGTTCACTGCCCTACTTCCACCTGTTTCCATTATCACCTGCCAACACCAGGACCACCTCCTCTGGCTTTTTCTGCAGAAAATCTCTCATCCCTTCAAGCGCGACTGATCGTAAACCTCTGCAAAAACAATGTTGTTGTAGCAATAACACAGCCTTGACCCTGAGACGCAGGCGGAGCTGATAAAATGTTGGCAGATAAAGCGATGTAAATAAACGGAATCTGGAGTTCATCAACCCAGTGAGACAGTGGTTTATACAGGTCGAGTGAAGCAAGTGGCTTTAAACCTAAAATAAATGACCTGACAGCTTCGGTTAAAGAGAAAAGGGGGCTAATGATTAACGTCCAGGCACATGTTTTGGGAGCATACCTATGTCCCCATGTATGTTCCCCTGCACCTATGTCTCCCTGTAGCTATGTCCCCCTGTACCTATGTCCCCCCTGTAGCTATGTCCACCTGTACCTATACCTCCATGCATCTATGTCCCCTCTGTACCCATTTCCCCCGGTATCTGTGTCCCCCTGCATCTATGTACCCCCATATCTATTTTCCTATACCTATGTTCCCTGATACCTAACGTTCCCTGGTACCTGTGTTCCCTGGTGTTTACTGTAGCCCACTGTATGTCTTATATCCTTCTCTGACACCACTAACATTATCACTATATAGTGTAACTATAAATACAAAACAGGGGATGCATCTTTTAGTAACTGAATGCCTCTTAGACTAATCGCAGGAAATAGACAGGTTCCAACATACTAGTGCAGTCAATAAATGCTCAATAAAGTCACACCACAGTATCAACATAATCTTGGAACTATTGTGTCTCTAATCGTATCTCTTTTGGCACTTACCTATGATGCCTTGGTGGGGTCCAGTTCTGTTGCAGTCACAAAAAAGACTCGCAAAATAAACTTTAGAAGTAACTTGTTAATTTTTGATGCATCAAGGTTTTCCAGATATATTTCAATTCATCCTTTATACTTGTTCTTGTTTTTATAATGCAACATATTCATCAACTGTCAATGTCTTCACGAACCTAAAACATGAATTATGAACACACACAAACCAAACTCCACCACCAAAAACCCATGTCTCCGACAGTTTCCTGAGACTAAACCTGTCCTGCAATGACCACAGAAGGAACATACTCAGCACATTTTTTTTTCAATCTGTGTTTATTTAGATATTGGAAATATTATGATGGTCGAGCAACAGATAAAAAAAGTAGCTTAGAAACTCTCTCCTCCTTTAATCTGAAGATTTAATAATTTAACCGTTAGTAAACCTTTGACATATTTCACACACATCTGTGATGTGTGTCAGTGGCATAAACGTTAACTTTGTGTTTATGTTAACGTTAGCCTGCTGCATGTGACACACTGACCATATGACCTGTTGAGCAGCATTCACATGATGGAGTCCCAAACAGAAAAAAACACCTTTTACTCATGTGGTCTCAAGCAGCTTTAGATGAACTTTTAGTCTTTTTTCCTTTCAAGTCTTGTAGGGTAAGGCTTTGAGTTTTCCTGTTGTTGTCTCTGTTACATAAACTCTATTTTATTTCTGTGAAACTCTTAAAGCATCAGCCCATCTTCAAACAAAATAAATTTATTAAGACTGAAGTTATTTCAGATTTAGTGTTTTGACAGTACATGGCAATAAACACACAAAACTATTCATTATTTAAAGCCACACTATGGGGTTTTTCATCATTCAAACTATATTTCCAGGGTCATTTTGGTGAAACAACAACCCACAATAAATTCGTTTCGCTTTGGTCGCCGCTCTGGAGCATTTGTAACTCGTTCACTGGACCAATGACACTTCTAGTTTGGGGGTGTACTATGGAATCAGATTTGGCTCAAAATGTTCAAGCAAAACTTATTAAAAGTCAAACAAAAAATGGATTTGAGAAAGAAATAGATTAAATCAATAAAAAAATCAACTTAAAAATAAAAATTTTCACTTGAAAACAAATAACTTGGATAAACTCTGTATTTTATTTTGATACAGCATGTAGTTTTGTTTACGCTTCCATATGCTCTCTCTCTCTCTCTTTTGGTTGCGCTTCTGTTTTTTTTTGTTTGACTTTTAATAAGTTTTGCTTGAACGTTTTGAGCCAAATCTAATTCCATAGTGTACACCCCTACACAAAAAGAACTACAAAACTGGACTGCTTTACGGCTTATCAATAAACGCTCAAATATTTCCCAGATACAGACTTTACCACAGTTGTTGTAGAGATTTCCCTTTCTTGACTGTAGGGGGACCCCAAGAGCAGAAGCACCATGATGTCCCTTTAATGTTATGTCATGTTCTATGTCAAACACCGCCCATGTGTTTCGGTGGTGCTCAAACTAAACAACGCTGTGCAGTAGTATTGAGCAAAATGTAAATATTTTTTTTACTTTTAATAATTGTAACAATTGCCATAATAATTTTGTGGAGCAGAATAATAAATAATTTTTTCTCAATTTATTATTTGGATGCTTTGGGCAGCCCAGTGGACCCAGAGGTGTTTTTATTTATTTATTTATTTATTTATTTATTTATTTATTTATTTATTTATTTGTTTGTTTCTTTGTTTGTTTGTTTGTTTTAACATATATAGGTTTAAAATTCGTGCAGACCCAACACTGCAGCATGACTACTAATCTACATTTTTTGGAAATTAACTGCTTGAGAGATAAATTGTATGAAATCGAACATATATTGATTGATGAGATAGTTTGGAAAACAAATGCCATAAGTGACATACGATAAAGTCACCGCAGACAGTATTTATATGGGTTTATGTGGATGTATATAATTGAGACAAAAAGAATCTGAAAAATTAATGCAATGATTTGCGTTGTGCACTCAGTACATTGAGTAAAACCTTTTCTCTCATATTTGTATCCAATACTGCATGTCTTTTGACTTTATTTTCTTTATTAATGACTCAGATTTGATCAAGTTCGACTGATTTCATTCTGGTAGTGTTTTGTGTGTAGAGCAGTGTTATCATTTAAGAGGACAGAGTCATATTTTTCTCATATAAAATCACAACCGTTAGATCCGTTAGTACATTTGGACGGTGACCCCATTTCAAACTACAGTGTATTACAAGTAAAAGTGCATTGATTCAACATTTCTACCAATAATTTTACATTAACGATTTTAAGTATGATAACCTTTTTATTATAACTTTCTATCTTTTCAGATTCTCAGAACTCACAGTAATAAACTGCTTTTGCGACTCGGATGAAAACCATTCGGAGTCTGGAGATGCGTACGAGAGTCCGCGCACGTGCCTGTGAGTAAAATCCCCACCGTACTTGTCTGTTTCCACGTGGGCGGGGTTTGTTTGCATGCGCTGTCTCTCATTGGTCCAAAACGCGGAGCCGCTGTATTTGTGGGCGTTTGAACCGGACCGCGTTTATAAAGCCCAGTCTCTCCCCCTCGGCACGAGCATCCAGTCGGACCGAGCGGATCACGGAGACACCGTCCACGGAACCACACCGGTTTGATTTCCTCGCACTGATACGTTCCTCCGGTCCTCCCGGTGAGTACGAACAACCCTCCATCAGCTCCAACTCCATCCTCGTGCTCCTGACTGGTGTTTCTAATGCGACTTAATGCTGCTTCTCAGACCTGCTCAAGTTGTCTAAAAATGACAACACATGTGTAAATATTTACATTTCAGACCAAATACATATATGGCTACATATATTATAATAAAACAACGTGTTTTTTCTGCAGGAGTCCGCTACTGTTCTATAGATAATGGAAAAAACATGCACAAAATACTCACTTTTTGGGCGTAATAAAATAAAATATGCCTCACATATATACATATTTCTTTCTTTATCTTATAATAAAGCAACATATTTGTCTTCAGATTTAGTATGGGCCTTTTGTATGCTTCCAGAATCTGTTTGTTTTTGTATATTTTTTGTAATTTTCAGCATAATTTCGTGTGACAGTTTCATATACCGTTCATATATAATATTTTTTTGCAAACAGAACAGAGCTTCCATTCTATTCTTCCTATTCTATTCCATACTATTCTATTCTATCCAGGAGGCTAATTGTCCTCTGTAAACATTGAAAAACATGCACAAAGGGTTAACTTTTCGCCAACGTTAACTTTGCTTCAATGTGCACACAGAGGCTAAATGAAATGTATTGTTTGTTGAGTCACCAGAAGAATACTCATTAAAGGTAATAAAGTGAAGGATGATTTCATTTAGAGATCTCACATGCCAGATGCTTAGATGATTGATGACTTGCAGGATATCCACACACACTGTTTATTAAAAGACTTCATTGCATATTTCCAAGCTCCATGCGTGGAATGTCCTCCCTGTTTATGTGGTGTGTGTCTGTCCTCTGTCTCAGAAGATGACACTGACTTCCATCAAGTCCTTCCGGCTGGAGCTGGATGGCCCCGAGGATGCAGCGTTCACCGGAGGGGAGGTGGTGTCGGGGCAGGTGGTTCTGGAGCTGCGCAGGGACATCCGAGTCCAGTCCATGAAGGTGCAGGGCAGAGGGGTGGCCACGGCCCACTGGCTGGAGAACCGAGGCATGAATTCTGTCTACAACGACTACACCTCCAAGATCACCTACTTCAGGAAGAGACAGCACCTGATCCGAGGTCAGTGGTGTGAATCTGGCGTTAGGGGCTGTGTGTGTGTATTTCCAAGACTGGCTGAGAATCTTCCTGGTTTTGTTTTTCCGATACACAATGAGAGATCAGATGACTGTTTGATGTCTGATAGATTCTCTACAGGTGTGGAGGCCTGCTGATGAGGGGTTTGTAGTTATTTGCCCACAAACTGTACAGTTTTGCACAATTTTGGACCTGTTTTATTTGAGAATTTGGAAAATGGCAAACACGAGACACGCCAACGATTCCAACAGAGCAAATAATTCAAGTGTAAGACAAAAAAACCCCCGCTGTTTATTCTAGTCTGATAATATTATTTGTTTATGATATCACACGATTTATCAGGGGAAATGTACTCGTCCAGTAATTAAATAAATAAGTACAATTGTTGCCCAAATTTCTCACCTCCAACGATTTTCATTTGAAACTACCAGTAAAGCCGTATCTTTAAAATATGGCACCAATGTCTTTTAGAAAAAAATGACAATAAAAGAGGAGAACGTACTTCTAAAAACACAACTTCTAGTTTGATTGTAACTTCAGGTGGTGAAAATGTGATTGTTTACAATTCCAACTTGGCAAATAATTCAAGCATGAGACAAAAAAAACCCTGTTGAATCTATTCTGATAATATTATTTATTTATGACATCACATGCTTTATCAAAGCAGATGTATTCCTCAGGTGGTTAAATAAATAAATATATTTGTTGCCCAAACTTCCCTCCTCCAATGATATTCATTTGAAACTACCAGTAAAACTATGCATTAATAATATTGCAATAATATTGTTCCTTAAAGGAAAAAGATATCGCATGCCTTGTAACTTCACATGATGAAACTGTGGTTGCTCTCCAAAAATACTATTATTGTTGTCGATATGAGTGGGTTCAGATTCTTCCAGTCTTTTCCATTCAGACTGGAAGAAAAAGCTCAGCGTCAGCTTCTGTTCCGAATAAAAAGGCTCTGTAACCTTGAACACAGAGAGTCGTTTTTTGTTACGATCTAATGATTGCAGAGATTTTTAAACAGCATCTGCTCAATGTGCCAAGAAAAACAGATGGGTCACTGGGTTCAGCAGTCCAAAGGTGACTGTTCACCAGTGAGGATGCACCAGGACGGCTGAAACGTACTCACGCACAAAGACAAATGTTTAATTCCTGCTGCTCTTGCTGCACTTTTACTTCCGACACTGAGTATAGTTTCTAACTCTGCTGTGGTATTTTCGGTGTATGTACGTCAGCACGTATCACAGGTGGTGGATGAGAGTTGGGGGGGTAGGGGGGGGTAAAAAAAGCATCTTCTGATTAATGTGGTCTAAAAGTGCTGATCTGCACTGTGTCCTGAAGTCGCTGCCGTTTGCAAAACGAAGTGGCCCGGGCTAAATGTGTTGCATGGAAACCTTGGAGAGAGGTTGACAGCGGCCGGCACACAGACACCAGTCAGATGACACAATCCTAACATTAAACACCACTCCATTAGCGCTCAGGCCAAATAAACTCCACTGCGCTGTCAGAAGACAGATAATGTAAAGTTTGAAACGCAGCCCCCACTCCCATGCATGGCGGTGGGCGCCTCGTGCTCCAGAAGTCAGGCGACAGAGTGCTGGCTATCCTGGCTATGGTTAATGTTTCATTCCATGTTTTGTAAACAGGATATTTAAGGTTTGGCTCTGGTTGGATAGGTGCATATGAATACGTATTCCCAGAAGAAAGTAATTGTTTATTTTTTTTGTTTGTTTGTTTTTGTTGCTTCTGCTCTAAATATTTGTCATTTATGTAGCTCACATTGTGCATTTGATTTTCATGTAGTGATCATGTCAACAGCTGCGTCACGTGTGGAGTTCAGGTTAAAGATGCGCCAGGCAGGGTTTGCATGTTAATGTAATGGCCTACATTTCAGAATGAATCATCAACCGTTCCTTTGCAAATGGAAAACAGTGGCCAGTGGTTGAGCTGTTATATATTCCCTCTGGAAGTAAGCATAATACGTATTAATAATGTTTATCGTTACATTTATTGGTAAGTGTGTGAAACGTTTTAGTCAGGCATCTTTTGGTCGGTGTATTTTTATTGGGTCAGGTTATATAAGAGGACAGCTATGTTTTCTATAGGGCATCCTCAAGCAGCAAGCCTCCAAATGCTCATTGTTCAGTTACATATTTTGCAAAAAAGAAAATTCCTGATGTTTTTGAAGTATAAATAAATGTATTTTTTATGGCTTTCTATTCAAAAATGTATGGGATGGATTCAAATATACGTTTGCATGTATGTGTTTCTGCTTTATTTTGCTTTTCCAACCATCCAAGCTACCTCTCACTCTTCCACGAGCTCTTGGAGGTTTTGTGGATTTATTATGCGATTTGTGGTTCATGAATAAAACTGAACTGAAATCAACTGCAAAAACAGCAGTATCATTGATCAATTTTAATGATCAACTGATCTGCAATTGATCAACTTATTATTTTTAAAAATTTCATTAGCATAAAATGTTATTATTTTGTTTATTTGATTGATTTATTCAGTGCTGCGTCATTTTTGGATAAACTGTCTGTTGGTGCATAAAGAGTGACTCAAAATGAAAATGACACCAAACAGTGACGCATCAGATCAGTGTGAAAATGAGTAAAGAAGTGGCCCTTGGATGCAGGCTGCTGCCATGTGGCGATACATGGAGTGCTTTAAGATTAGCTCAAATTATTCTGTGTTCTATCATTCAAACTTTATCCGGATACAGGATGACGCAGACGCAGGACAACATGAACGTGTTTCCCTGATTGCGGATACATGCCTCGGTGCACACCAGCATTATCTGCACAATCTGTCGAGGAAATAACACAGCTAATTGCTTTTGTCCTTCATAAACCTAACAATACCGGAGGGACTGGAGTTGTTTTGTTGTGCACAATGTTTTTTTTGTTTAATTTTTCAGTTCAGTTAATACAACATTTGTTTATTAAAAGCTGAAAAGGAGCTGAAGTGAGGATTTAATGTGACGTTGAGTTTATTTGGGAAATGGCAAAATGAGGGGAGAAAAAAGGTGGTGAAAGCAAAATGCAGAAGAAGGGAAGGAAGGAAGGGGTAGGAGCAGTTTAAAAAATGCAGCCTGTGTCACCGTGGCAACAAGGAAAACAACATGTGACCTCCGTCAACCCCACCCCCTCTTTCAGTGTGCTGCCAGCTGCTGCTGCTGCTCCCCATTCATTCTGCAGGGTTCTCTCCCATGATTTGTTTCCCTCCTTATAAACATTTTCCGTCATTTTTAATGTTATAAATAACTTTTTAAGCTTTTAGTGATTTTGTTCCCTCTTATTTTTTTTCAGTAATAAAAGCTTTCCTCTCAAACAACCAAAAGTAACACATATTTGTCCTCCTTTTTTTCTGAAATGCTGTACCTATATGGACCTTCAGCATCATTTTATGTCTGAACGTGTAGTTTCATCTATTTATACTAAACACAAAGAAAACCTCTCTGACGTGGTGTGTTTAGTTCCGTGTTGCAGTTGCCGTGGCTGTGTTGGCAGTTGTGATTACCCACATCGCACTGGGACATCTGCACAGCGGGCGTGTTCATCAGGCAGATCAGTCCCATGCACACGTTATCAGGGCTGATGCAGAAGGAATCTTGCGAGGCTCAGGCTGCCTGATGCACACAACCACCAGTGGGTGGCGCTCTAGTATCTTTCATACAGGAGCCGGTCAATATGTGGAGAACAAAAAACGTTTGTGTTGCAGCAGACAAGGCCATCAGAATGTAAACATCACAAGGCACTGGATTATTGACCAAGTATCCGATGTAACAAGTAAGATGTAGTAATGACAGAATGAGAGGTTCATGAAGAAAAATGACTCTTGGAAGATACTTTTACTGCCAGATTTCCAATACTTGGACTTAGTGGTGGGCCGTGCATTTCAGACCTGCGCCTGCAGTGATGTCCTCCCCGACTTAATCCACCTCTTAAAACCATCATTCTGATGCCAACTTGACACATTATGCATTTAGACTAAAGCACAGTACAACTGGGCGTTGCATCACCTGAACATAGTCACGTACAACAGTTATATTAGTCTACTGAGTTTTATTCAGTAGTATTATTCAAGTTTTATTCAACAATATGAGCTTTAACAAGTTTGTTCACAAAACAGTGCAGAGAACACTGTCATATGGAATCAATCAAGTCGCACTCAAAGCAGCGTCACAAGAAACATGACGATACAGACCAACTATTCACTGAGAAATAAACAAATACTTATATTTCATTTATAATGTATTTAGAATAATAACTTAACAAAATAAACAAAGGTAAATGTAAAGGTCACCCACAAAAATAAAAAAAACAACTCAACAAACTATATAAACTATACTGTCGCATTCATCTGCTCCATTTATTCCACCACCGGCTCACACAAAGACATCATTTCAGAAAAAAATAAAAGGCTTTTAAGGTATTATAGAAATTGTATTAAGTCCACCAACACTACAGCGATGAGCTTTAACAAGTCTGTTCACCAAACAGCGCATCATCACAGACAAACGAGCAGTGTCATAGAAACATGTTTGACTCACACACACACGCACACACACACTGTTCATTGAAATATAAACAATTTACAGATTATTTAAGTTGTTAATATGTATTTAATATTAACTAAATAAAATGGGTAAAAGGCATACAAATCTAATAAAACAAAATGCTATGTACTCGCTCAGATCAAATTATTTGAACTAGAGCATTAGTACTTTATGCAGCTGTGTCTCTTCTCTACTCCATCTCTGAGGGAGATACTGAAATTTCTACTCCATCACATTTATGTTAAAGCTTTATTTCCTTTTCATAATACATGTTTCCTCGCCTTCATGTGAGAGCCATAAGAATGACTTTTTCTCTATAGACAATTCTCCTAAACAAAGTATAAAAGACTATTGCATTAATTAGCTTGTGCATATTTTCCTACTGCATTTCAACTACCATAAAGTGCGTGTGTTTGTATATTTACTTTCGTGTTGACTCTAGAGTGCAGTGCATTGTGCAGTTATAGCAGATGTACTTGAGTAAATGATCTGAAATACACTATGTATTGGTGACTGCATGCTGTGACGAGCATCCTGTTCTCGGTGCGTCTGTGCACGCTACCCGTGCACCACCAGGAGGGGGCGCTGCAGAGCTTAACCCCTCACCCAACGAACAAAGCAGTAAACAACCTTGTTTTTCTCAGCTCTGACTTGATTTTCATCCGAGGGCTGCTTGAACCGGACTGTAGACTAAACCGGGTCTGAAACGAAGCCGTGATTGCCAAGTTTATGGCTCACAGACGAGTTTTGGAAGTTAAGAAAAAGTTCTCGAAAACCGTTTTTCTTTGTTAAAAGTGACTTTAAAGTGATGGAAGTCGAACCAGATGTTTTAGGATCTTGTGATATCTACAGTGGAGTGTTTGTTTCTCATAAGGAGATGTGGTGGTACAAGTATGCGTGCTTCTACATAGCTGTGTGTTTTCCGTGTGTGCAAAGGACAGCGAGACATGGTACATTATATTCAAAGTGACATGGAAGATGTGGAGTAAACAGCTATGGTCCAGAGTGAAACTATTTTCCTGCGAGCATTGCAGGGAGGATCTCTGCCAGACTGAGGCATGCTCAGTAAGCCTGTTTTCCTCTAAGAACCTGTAACCATCAATCATCACCGGCCCTGTTTTCCTCTCTGCTCTGACTCCACACCCAGTCTGCATGTTTATTAAGTTGCCTTCATGGTCTGTGAGGAAAACGTGCAGTTAGTTAATAAGCTCTATCACGTGAATCCAAGAAAGTTCATGAAGAAACAGAGGAAGTGGGACTTTTTTGTGTGAAGGTTAGGTTCAGTGTTTGAACCTTTTGGAAGTACCCCCCCCTCTTTTTTGTGAACGTGTTTTATAATGTTTGGTCATATCCTCGGGCCTTTCTTTGCCAATTTTATATACATTCATACCCTTTAAGAATTACAAGAGCAAAGGTTAAACTATATTCCTTGAGAGTCCTGTGTGCTTGAATAGCTGTTACTTCTGTTTTAGTGTTAATTATTGTATCTTGCGTGTATTATTTTCATTCCTTGGCCACGTCAATAATTTGATTGCAATAGTTTTTGGTCAAATAAATGGGATCCTAATGGGAATCTTGTCAAATAAAATTTAATGTATTAGTTAACTCTTTTTAAACTTGGTTCAATAATCCTTTGTATTTCAACTAAAGTAGGTATTTTTTTCACGCTTTCTCTATCATTTGGACCTGTTCTGGGGCTTTGCCCAGACTTGTTGAGATGTCGTTTTTAGGTACTCATGCACTCATATAGTCATGGCTTTAAAATATCTGAAAATTGAGGGTACAATGCGTGCATTTGTAGATTGACTGTGTTCTGCGAGTTGTGTGAATAATAAGCCTAGACAAACTTATTTTGGAGGAGTTCCATTGATTTTCACTCCAATGCATATCCGCGAGTGTGAAAAATCCTTGCAGAGGCGGAGTACCTTGAACGCAGCATCGCCCAGCCTTCGACCCTCTGCCTCGCCTTACATAATGAATACCGAGACCACGCCCCTTTCTCAGCCTCAAATACGACTTCGCGGAAACTCACAAACAGACTGAGCTTTTGAACCAAGTAGAATCTTCTGGAGAACCGGAGATCAACATCCAACTCTGCAGCTTTTAACTCACTTGCGGAATCGAACGCGAGGACGCGTCTCTTTTTTTTCGATCCACACCGGAGCTACATTTTTGCACAAACATGATTTTCGACAAGTTAAAAAAGTTTGACATTGTCTTCGACTCCCCGGAGGTTGACTGTCCACCGGTGTTCAGCAGCGGGGATGTGGTATCGGGTCGGGTGGTGCTGGATCTGTCCGGGGAGAACCGGATCGACTCCCTGAAGCTGCACGCGGAGGGGTTCGCCAAGGTGCATTGGACCGAGTCCCGGTCCGCGGGCTCCAGCACCGCCTACACCCAGAACTACAGCGACGAGGTGGAATACCTGAACCGGAGAGAGGTGCTGCTGCAGGCAGGTCAGTGCACGGACACGATGCATCCGCTCCCAAACGGGTCAGAACCGAGCCTTTAAGACCAGGAAGTGCAGAGTAAACAACAGTCAAGTGTCTGTTTTGTCTGGAGACACTGAGGCGATTGTCTGCAAAAGTCAAACTAGTGTTTCCATTGATATGATGGGATGCTTTTGTGTCTCGGGTCAAACTGGATCTCAGTGGTGCAGACTTGTACACAAGTTCTGCTCAGAATCTTTAGGTTAATTCGTCGTGTTGAACAGCCTTCAATTTGATCATCCAGATTTGACTTTTAGCCTATTTTCATTCAAACTTAAAACATTTTAAATGAATGGGAAAAGGTTTAAATCTGAATATACTTGTTTTTTTCCTACTGACTTGAGATGCTTTGAAGGACAAGTGTATACTTTTAGTACCCTTTTGAATTATTGTAGCCGTTTTGATAGAGTGCATCTGCTTTCTTTAACTTTTTGTTGCTGTTTTGGCCAGGACAATTATGCAAAAGTCATTTTTTATCTCAAGGGTAAATTATTTTTCCCTCAACTTAATTGAAAGACTGTAATAATAATCCAAAATGAAAAGGTTTTATTTCATGCTGTGACTATGGTTAAACTCTCCAGACTCTATGGAAATGAGTAAATATGCAGCATCAGCTGTCTCCAGCCTGCAGGCATTAGACTGATCCTCCCCCTGGAGAAGTTGTTTTTCTCCGGTGACTTGACAAGGCAGCTTCGTGTTTCTACCCTCATTCATTGGGTAGCAGAAGTGTCGACAGGAAATTGATTGGCCAATTTTTTTCTTTGCCGATTTGTTTTTATTTTTACGTTTCCCTACTTGTTTCAGTTTATGTTCCATGAAACGCATCATACAAAGCACAAGCATTGGGTTTATGGTTTTTGGCTTTTCTTTTCCACAAGCGATGTGCATTTAGCCATTCGATCAAAGAAAATACCAGTATGTGTGTACAGTGAAATGCTCTCGCAGAACACACTGGCTGTTTTTAAAGGCCAACACGTGCTGCTGGACCTGTGCAGCAGCAGCAGAGGAAAAAAAAACCCCAGAGGAGTTGAGGCAGGCAGTATAATGCAGCTTGAGGAAAACATGTTCTCAGTCAACACAATGGAGCAGGAACCGCCCCTCGGAGCAGCACAGGCCATGTGATCCAATGGTCTGAGACACACATTGGATTTCAGCTGCTTTTTGTGTCAAAGTTCTTCTATTCTAAAGTAACGTTGGTATGTTTTGGCTGCATCACAGCTGCTGTTTTCTCTTTTTAGAGTTTGCACCACTTTAACATAGTTGTTTCTTTTATTCAGAAGTCTTTTCTTGACAGGAGTGTGTGATGTGACGCAGATAATCCTCCACAATAAATATTTAAGAGGATTTTACCCGTCACTGTGAAATGTCTTGGTTCTCTTACTTGCACGTAAACACAATAAAATCCAACAGAGCAGACTTGATTTAATTTTTTGTTTCTTTTTGCTATTTCTTCACAGATAATGGTGAGGTGACTGTCCTTCCCGCGGGCAGACATGAATTTCCATTCAGCTTTCAGCTTCCAGAGGAGACGCTGGTCACCTCCTTTGAGGGGAAGCATGGCAGCATCCGTTACTGGGTCAAAGTTAAGCTACACAGACCTTGGACCACCGTCAAGAAGATTAAGAAGGAGTTTACTGTCATTGAACCTATCGACATCAACACGCCGGCCTTATTGGTGAGGATCTGGGATCTGAACAGGAGGCAGTCGCTGCTGACTCTGGGTTTTCCCTGAGGCTTGTACTGATGTTTGGTGTGACTTATTTCCAGGCGCCGCAGGCTGGTACGAAGGATAAGATGGCACGTGCCTGGTACCGCAACTTTGGACAGGTGTCTGTGACAGCGAAGATCGACCGGAAAGGATACACACCAGGTGAGAAGACTGGAAAGAGTCAAAGTCAGCTTTAATATTCATATGTACAATACGTACAGAAACATGACATGACAAAGGCCTAAAACCCCACGGTGCAAAATGATCATAGTAAAAGAAAAAACGTTGAATAGACTATAACCATAACCAGAATAAGACTATATTCTTAGACTATACTATAAATATGGAGTATAACTGCAAATATACAGTAGAACAATAAGGAGCAGGTGGTTGAGGAGACAGTAAATGGACAATAAAGTTGTAAAGGTTACGAAGGATGTAAAGACTTAAAATGACAGATCAGAATAAGTACCTTTTTTTTTTTTTGCCACATTCATGTGTTTTCCTTCTCTGCAGGCGAGATGATTCCCGTCTTTGCCGAGTTTGACAACTCTACCTCCAGATCCATTGAACCCAAAGCCTACATCACGCAGACGCAGACGTTCATCGCCCGCGGTACCATGAAGCAGAAGCGCTCGGTGGTGGCCACGCTCTGTGGCGACATCGTAGGCGCCAGATGTCGGGAGACATGGCACGGCCGCGCCATCAAGATCCCACCTGTGGGTCCGTCCATCCTGCAGTGTCGCATCATCAAAGTGGAGTACATGCTCAAGGTGAGTGTGTTATCGGGACTGTAATTTATTTACTTATTTTCAAAGGGACAGTGGATATTTATTAACGTTATATGTGCGGATACGCAACGATGTAGCCAAGGCTCATCTCCATCTTAAATCCCAGTTTTGTCCAGTGTATTCATTGAACCCATAAAGCACAGTATACTAGAACACACACAGTTTCACAGTATCACATGAGTGTATCAGTCTGTGGAGGCAGGTTTGATGGTCCATCGCTGAGATCTTGTCCTCCTTGATTCCCTCCAGGTTTGCGTGGATGTTCCTGGGACGTCCAAGCTGTGTCTGGAGCTGCCGCTAGTCATCGGCACCATCCCCCTCCACCCCTTCGGCAGCCGCACCTCCAGCGTCAGCAGCCAGTACAGCGTCAATCTGGAGTGGCTGCGAATGGCCATCCCAGAACAGCCTGAGCGTAAGTGTCCTTGAATCACATGGAAAAAAACAATTCTGAGCTAGTGATGAAAGCAGAGCAGAATATGAGTGGACGGGTTTTCAATTTCAGGGCTTAGACTGACACATACTGAAAATTTAAGCCTCAGGTTGTTTTCAGTTGGAGGATAAGCACATCCAGTTTAACTCCACCCGGGTTTCATTAGTACATTCAGTCTTCCAGGCTCTCATGCCATCATTCTCTATGGACTTATTTATTTCACCTTAATAATCCCCAGGTGCCAAAACGCCACTGAGTCACATGCATAACATCTATAAACAAAGCGTGTGCTGTCTCTGTTGAAATTCACATTGGATCTGATCAGTGTTTGTGAACAAAACAAAAAGGAGTATATTTTTATGTGGGTGTAGTTCTGACTTGGTGCTGACTCAGGGGTTCGGTGTTTGGACCTGTTGGTGTTCTGAGTCAGGCCGCCGGTCTAATAACGCCTTTTTTCCCTTCTTGTTCTTCCCTGCAGCTCCTCCAGATTATAGCTCTGTGGTAACGGAGGAGGAGGCCGAGCAGAGAAACGGTACCGTGGCCGCCCCTCAACCTGCCGAGGACCTGAGCGGGATCCTGGAGCGCCCCCTCATGGCATTCGTCCAAGAGTTTCGCTTCCGCCCTCCGCCTGTTTACAGCGAGGTGAGCAATGCGGAGCTGGAAACAACCGTCGACGACACCCACAATATACATACGTCGTCACGAGAGTTGTGTAACGATTTTGAAAAAGAAACCCTTGAGTGTGATTAGTGTTGTTTACATTCAGAGAAATCTGACTGAACTTGTGTCTTTTTTTCTTTTTTTTTCTCACAGATCGATCCCAACCCTCAGCCTTTCAATATGAGACCACGGTGCATGACATGTTGAACTACCAGCCCTGCCTGAGCGTCAAGCAGTTGAAATGAACCGAATCAATCAAGAGATTTGTCTACTCCTGGGTTACTTCTCTCTGATACGAGGCCTGGTCCCGCCCAGCATTGTGGAGAAGGGACAGGACTGAGGGCAAGAAGTCTGGAGAAGAGACGGAGCTCACAGAAACCGGCAGGAGGGACAGAAGGAGGGAGTCCCCGCTTTCAAACAAAAAAAGTGGACGCTTTCCTGTTCTGTCGAGAACCTTCTCAGTTTCTGTCCTCCTCCCTAGTGATTTTTGTTTTTCGGCTCCTGATGAAGCAAGCCGCAGATGCCTCCCAATCAACATTCCCCTTATCTGAAGTCAGTTTAGCGAGTTAAGGAGTTTGGGACTTACTGGTGTCGAAAGGGGGAGAAAAAAAATCACTTGATACTCGTTAGGTTGAGAGTGAGTTGGTGTTCCCAAAAATCACTTTTGATAAGTCGACGTGTTTTCATTTTTTTGCATCGTCGTCTTTGAGTGGCGTTAACAAGAAGTGCAATTTTATATATATATATATATAGATATATATACAGTCTGCGGCATCCCACTCCCCTTCGTCTGGAAACAGTAGATTTATACGAACCATTACTATGCACCGTGCGTCTGAGATGGTTTCTACTGTGACTTGAGCACATACTGTATGTGAAGGTGGAGCAGATGAGGATGTATTGTATGCATGCAAGTAACAAAAAAATGATATGCTAAAGGGAAAAAAACACATATGCCTTAAATATCTGCAGTTGAAGAGTGCACGAGAGTTTCAGGGTGTCGTTCTTTTAGGAGCCGACTGGCACCGAATGTATTCTTATAAAGAACGAAAACAAAACGGTTGGATTGTACGTAGTTGAACTCCCAACATAATGTGTCTGAATTTGGGCTGTCGGTGTATGAGATAGAGTAGAATGAAGAGTTTGTGTATGAAGCTGCACGAGGCTCGTAGATTGGCTCTCCCAGCTGCTAAACAAAAGGAGGAGGAGGAAGAGGAGGTCCCTGAGCCATGTGGCCTGGAGCGTTTGATGGGAGCCAGATGCCTCCCTTGTGTGAGGCGCTTTGTGAAGCCCGCTCAGCGTCCAAGTCCAGCCCGAAGCTGGAGATGCCACTGAAATGTATGGACAAAGAACATTCCAAATACTGACTGGAGGATTCGGTTTCCTCCTCAACTACCAAAAAAAAGACAAAAAAACAAACTGTTCGGAGTATGAAAGAAGTCTTCAGGGTCTGATGTGCGACTTTGGTGGCACGCACTGAAAAACAGAATGTATTTTTATAGAAATACAGTTGTTGATTCACAACTTTGCCAAAGTTTTTGTATTTTTTTTTAATAATAAAAGTTAAATAAATGGATGTGTATCTGGTGTTTTGTTACCACCGGTGCTCTTTGCGAGGGGTAGTTGTGCAGCGGCTCCTTTCTGCTACTTGCGTGCCGGTGAACTCGTACATCATGTTCACCAGTGACTCAAAGGCGTGTTGTTGCCAAAGGCAGGGATCAGCAGAAGAACACGCTCCACACAACCCAGCAAAACAGTCACTGCAGCCTCTGCGTATGCCTGTGACGGCTCTAATGTCGTCCAATTGCACAACGCCAGTTTTTCTGGTTGACTTTGAAGAAGTGGCCAAACCACTTTCCACAAAACGATGCGTCACACTCAGTACACTTGATAGATGGAGCTCGTCCAGTATCCGCTTGAACGTTATGTACTTTGTTTACTTGAAATTATGACATGGGTCCCGGTTACTACTATTTTTACGTACCACAGATAAACATACACCCCATAGGAACAACAGGCAGCTTGGTCCATTATAAACACTGTTACACGAGGCTGTAAACTTGGCTGAAAGCCAAGCCAAAGAAACACTCTGAGGTTTATTCACAAAGTTGAAGAGTTCATCAGGAGGCGAAGAGACCGGACATCCTAACTA
>JAPTHA010000019.1:6998114-7013596 GCA_029814585.1 Gymnapogon annona | reverse complement strand
TGTATATATGTACAGCAGAATTGATGTATACAACATGTGATTATGGGTATGTATTTATGTATATGTATATATATGTGTGTGTATATGTGTATGTGCGTATATATGTGTATGAATACGTATATGTGTGGGCATATGATGGCTGCGCATATGGATCTATGTGCATGTATATATATTCATTTCTTTTCAGTGTTTCTAATGATTGTTGTTGGGGTTTGTTTGTTTTTTGTTTTTGTTCTGTTTTTTGTTTTGTTTGTCCTCCTCTCTTTTTGTTGATGTTGGTAGAAATCAATAAAGTATAAAAAAAAAAACAGTCCTGCATTTGAAATCCGTTGACTTTAGTTTTCATTCTTGCATTTGAAATCGCAATACCTGCCAGAGAAATCGCAATACAGGTGGTCCTCAGGTTATGTCCGAGTTCTGTTCCTACGTTGGCGATGTAACCCGAATTTCGCTGTAAGTTGAAATTAACCCTTTAATACACCCCAAATAACCCCTGAATGTCTGAATAAATAGCCAAATACTGTACACGTTTTATACTTTTTATTAATTCAATAAAATAAATTAAAATAAAAAATAAGACGCTGTACCATACTTGCTATCACTGCTGGAGGCTGGAGAAACATGCTCCGTGTTTGTGCTCCGCTGTACGTTACAATGCAACAGTATGGGGCTAGACACAAAATGGCGGACGAGACTCTGGCGCCGTAAAGTAGACTTGAACGTCGTAAAGTCGAAATGACATAAGTCGAGTACGCGGTAACCCGGGGACCACCTGTACAACTATTTTGTGGAAATCGTTCAGCCCTACCAGAAGACAGAAAAATTATCAATGTCCACAAAAACAAACACAGCAAGAGGCTGCCATCCTCGAACTACAAATTAAATCAGAGGGTGGGACAACCCTTATCTCCACCATAGTGCTCGATTAACTCCTTCCTTCCGCTCTCTCAACACTAACAAGCCACATGCACACACCATCATATACACCATGTACTGCCTTCAGTCTCTGGTGACCTCTGCAAATTCCCCAAATGCCAACGGCCTCATTAAGGTCAACGGGAGGATGATAACAAGCCTGCATGTGTGCGAGGCAGATTTAATGAACCCGCACCGTGGTACGCTCCGAAGAAAACTGTGACTACCATCTACGGCTGCCATGGTTTATCACCTAAAATGAGGCCACTGTGCTGACTATGGTTTATGGAAAACCTGAGTGCACAAAAACAGCAACAGAAAAATAAATAGACTACGAAGAATCATAGGGAAAATAAACTGTAAAACCCCATGATTGAAAAACACCACGCAGATCTACCATGGTGTGGATGATCTGTCACAAAATGCAAAAAGGAATTATGTGACCTTTGACCCCTCTGGTAAAACATGCTCCAGTGTGTTAATGAGACATTTTATATTGTATGATGTTTGTGCAAACTCAGAAAATTGCATTTTGGTTTGTTGAGTTAACAGACTGTAATGACTTAGTCTTCTTTGCATTAATAGGGTTTAAAAGTTGGGCAATGTATCAAATTGATTTGATTAACCGGGTAACCACTAATGTGTCGATATTGCGACAGAAAACATGCAGTAACTGAGTGAAACATAATTGCTTCAGATAAGAGTTCCAAATACAGTCATTACCTACCACTAATACATGGTGGACATTATGCCCCTTCAGTCCTAACATCATTTCAGAGCATGTTCCTATTCAAAGTGAAAAGAGTAAAAGAGTATTTCTGAGTCAAGACTGGATTAGTTTAGAAGATGATTCATGACGTAGTGTAAAAAGACAAAAAAAAACTAATGTTTGATATCACACTGACACACACACACTTTTTTTTGGCTAACTCTGCCCAGCCCTAAAGTGAGGAAACGCAGTGTTGAGTGTTTGGGCGTTCACTCTGGTTCTTACTTTGATGTTGCATGCTTGTTCCATAAGTCTTCGGGCATTTTCTGCAGCTCTGTAGCGTTTAGGAAGCTGAACTCTGAAGAATTTGAGAGCTCCTTCAAAATCTGCCTGCAATAGGTCCTCTTTAGACGTCTGTGGGGAGACACAAGGTGGTGAAAAAGGGGGGAGGACGGAGAAAGACATAAGCTGTTATGACTCAGACTTCAAATAAGAAAATACAATCCAAGGAAGCAAAGGGTCTTTTTTCTATCAGTTCTATGGAATATAGTACAATACAGTAATTAAACGTTCCTCCTGTCTTTTTCATGTTTCTCACAAACTTAAACCATTGTACAATGACAAAAACAAAGTTAACAAAATGGTTTGTGAAATATTAACACATCTAAAAGATGTCAACAAGTGTAGACCAAGGCTATTAAGAGCCGCAATGACGTCAGACCAAGACTGTCAAGAAAACATCCAGACTTTAATTCCTGTTTTCCACTTCTACTTTTAACTTTCATTATTCGTCTCCTTCCTGTTACGACTTAGACAGCTATTTTAAGTGTTTTTTTTGCAGCACCTTTAGTAATGAAAAAAAAAATTCTTCGAAGGAGCAAAGAACCCAAATTGTAAAAAAAAACCAACAAAAAGACAAAAACTATTGGCAAACACATAACCGGCATTAAATGAATGGGAAGTAAGAGATTAAAGATGCTTAAAATGTAGACATAGAACAGGTAGAAAGAACAGTAGGAGCCACAGAACATCAATAGCACCCCCTTGTGGTGTAAAAACCCATTGCCTCTGCTGAAACTGAATCTATGGATCAGCAGTTATATGGAATTAGATTTGCCTCAAAACTTTCAAGCAAAACTTATTAAAAGTCAAACAAAAAAATGGATTTGAGAAAGAAATAGATTAAATCAATCAAAAAAATAATAAACTTAAAAATAAACATTTTCACTTGAAAACAAATAATTTGGATAAACTCTATTTTATTTTGATAGAGCATGTAGTTTTGTTTACGTTTCCATATGCTCTCTCTCTCTCCCTCTCTCTCTTTTGGTTGTGCTTCTGGTTTTTTGTTTGACATCGCTGAATCTTTGCTTGCGTTTTGACCCAAACCTCACTTGTGGGCGCGCTCTACAGTGACGCGTTCCTATTGGTTGATGAGTTTTTGAGTGGCAGGCTAATAGCCTACCTTGGACTGCATTCTGTGTCTTTAATATGTACTGGAGAAAGACGGAAACAAATGACTTATTCTTCTGACAAAGTTAGCTCAAAAAAAAAAGCAACATAAGGTGATTGATACTTAAATCTCAAAGCAGTTCGTGTCTCTCTATTCTTCCTCTGCGAGCATGGTGACATGGTGAGAAATTCAACCTCCGTGTCACAGCCTGCTACTCAAAAACTCATCAGCCAATAGGAACGCGTCCCTGAAGAGCCCGCCCACATGTGAGGTTTGGGTCAAAACGAAAGCAAAGATTCAGCAAAGTCAAACAAGAAACCAGAAGCGAAACCAAAAGAGAGAGAGTGAGAGAGCATATGGAAGTGTAAACAAAACTACATGCTGTATCAAAATAAAATACAGAGATTATCCAAGTTATTTGTTTTCAAGTGAAAATTTTTATTTTTAAGTTTATTATTTTTTGATTGATTTAATCTATTTCTTTCTCAAATCCATTTTTTTTGTTTGACTTTTAATAAGTTTTGCTTGAAAGTTTTGAGCCAAATCTAATACCATACAGTTAAGGCTGGTTTGGAATGAGTTAGTTGCTGTCAACTCAGTACAAACCATGCTTATTAATGTCCAAGAAAACCGTCACATCGGTCATTGACACAGGTCCTGTACAGTGGGTTTACTTAGCACATCAAGTGTCATAGATTATGACAGACACTAAACAACAAAATGTCCTGATACTTCTGATATTTTAGGTAAACTCCTGACCGATACATTAACAACATCATAATGTCAGAGATTAACAGTAAATATACTGAGAAATCAGCTACACCGTCCAATACCTGGCAACTTGGGCCACATTCAGTGCAATACATTTTACCAATAATAATAAACTTTATTTGTTTAGCACCTTTCATAAAAAAATTGTAGCCCAAAGTGCTTCACATCAGTTAACAATGTACAAGAAATAATCACATTAATATATAATGGGAGTTAAAGATTAAAGTACGAGGAATACAATGAAATTTGAACAAAACTGCACTGAACTAGTATAGATTACTTAAATATCAGATTTTTTATTTATAAAATAATTCACATTTATAATTTTGATATTATTTTAATTATATATATATTTATTTGTATAGTTTATATTAAATACCGAATGAATGAATATATATTTTATATTGATTACTTTCCTCTGACTACACGTGTCTTATCTATGTGTTTTATATTCATTCATTCATTCATCTTCCAATGTATCTTATTTTGTTTTTGCATTACATGTATCATTTAAATGTTGATCTGAATCTCAACTATCTGAGGCTTCATGTAACAGGAATCACACCACAACAAAAAATGCAATAAATCCATGTGGTTAGGCAGAAACATCTAAAGTCTATTTTTGGTCTTTTTTCCAAACATTTATTTAGATTTTACATAGCTAGATAGATGGATATATACAACTTTATTTATCCCACCATGGGGATATTTGTGCCATTTCACTTTCCTGAAAAATAACTGCTTCGGATGTAAGAGGTTTCCAACAGACAACAGCAAAATGTTGAATGCAGCGCTCTGTCTGTAAAGCTCTCTTTAGTTTCCACCATCAGCCCCTGTGAGACTCAAAAGTTTACATCTAACCTTGACCAGGACCATCCTTTATTCACTGACCCCAGACCCCACCCTCTCACCGCCAGCAGCCTGGGCACGAAGAGCCGGTGTCCCATCCCAAGGAGACCCATCACCCTGCAGAAGGAGTCCGCTGAGGCCTGACTGCCGTGGGCCCCCTCCTCTGCCTTTCCCTCGCCATCCTCTACTGCTCTGCAAACTGCTGGGGGGGGCAGGTGGGTTGGCAGGGCCGGTGCAGGGGGAGGGGAGGCCAGAGGGGACAGTGGAAGAGATGGCGGTGGTGTGGGTGGGGGAGGTGAGGGAGAGGGGCCATCCCGCTGTGGGGCCAGGGTGGCAGATGACTCCAGTGTGTCGACCTGAAGTCTGCCTGGGCTTCACAAAGTTCAAGAGTCACCTTCTGGACCAAAACCGCTCAAGTCCTCAGGCCGGTGACAGTGTGACCCAAAAAGAACACGTTCAAGGCTTTAGAACAGAACAGACTCTCATAGGGAGAAAGAAAGACTAAGCAGGTCGAGAATAGGCATTCAAGGGGAGCGGCTTGAGGACAGATCCAGTTCATGTGTCCCAAGCTGGGAATTAGGCCGAGTGGACAAGGCAATGGTGGAGGCCGCACAGCTTGTGCCACTGTCAGAGCCCAGAGACGGCCCTTAGGGGGGACAGGGTCACAGTCAGAACATGACACATTGGTGCTGCTTTGGGCATAATGCTAGGTCCTGTGGCTACCTGTCAGACTCGCTTTGAAGCCCAGTCACTTCACCCACTCTCATCTTCCTGTGCCAAACTCCCCTATCCAATTCCAATCCAGTATGCTGGTTGCTTAGCAACAAATCTGCTCAAACACGTGGGCTGCTGTTCCCGCATACAGCAGTGGTGGACGATTACTACACCTTTTTTATTCTTCTTTTGTTGTTAGCCTTCAAAGACAGAGAGAAAATTCCCCATCAGCCAGCATGAAAGGGTGGCCTTAATGCTCAAACCTCGGTGCGTATGAGACAACGCTTCAAAGCCATAGAGATGTTGTGTACACCACTTTTAAACGGGAGGCCGCACCTGCTGTGATGCCGATGGAAATCTTTGAAATGTAAAATGACCTGAAACAACAGTAGGAATCCTCTCAGCTGAAGAGCCCAATAGAATCAGTACAAGATGTGGTCTGTTAGAATGTTAGCGCTCCTCTGCCTTCAGGAGGGGAAGATGATGCACTGCGTGTTTGTGTCGCTTTATGGCTGAGTGGACTGAGCTGAACTCGTTGAGTCAGATTTAATGCTGTGATGCATACAAAAAACAGGAGGGAATCATATAGAAAGCACTGCATTTTCCATAAGCACGTTAGCCTCTGTGCTCCTCCTCTTGACTGAAATAGTCCTCAGACGTGAACTCTATCCACGTCAACACAGTCCAGTTAGGAGCTCTAGCAGCATTATGTCCCTCTGGCACATGTCCATTAGCAGCAGCACAGCAGATCTGTGGTATTAAGTCCTTCTGAAGGGAAGCCTGGTTCTTCAGAGGGAAAGTGGCTTCTGTTTGTCAACCACACAGGCTAAGTGTGTAAAGGTCCAGGCCAGCAGCTTGGGTGAGGCAAAACCGAGACACCACACAGCGGCTCCTGTCCAATGCCTTTTGCTTCTTCTGTCTCTGTGCTTTCCCCTACTTCGGGAGCCTTGTACCTCTCTTTGTGATGCTAACAACTATAACGAGTAGCAGCGAGCAGGGGCGGCTCCGACGCAGAGGTCTGGGTGGTGGACAGAGGTAGCGTGCTGGAGAGATACCAGCTGATGACTGACAAGAGGAGAGGGAGGTGGAAGATAAAGAAGAAACAGCACCTGGAACTGAGGGAGCGGAGGAGCTGGAAGCAGGCATCCACAGGAGGGAAGGATGAAGAAGAAAATTAAAAACAAAAACACTAAGTGTGCTCCCTTAAGTCCAGGCTGCTAATGCTACAGCTAATGCACCTCTTTTGGAGAGTGATGTGGATAGCGACTGCTAAACAGGAGAGGGGAGGGAGGGAGGTGAACACAGATGGAGGGAGGGATGATGAGGAGGAGGGAGGAGGGAGCCTCGGGGGAAAATGCCGTCATGGCCAACCAATAGGAGGCCAGCAGTGGAAGCCCCTTCCATCCTCCTCACATCCTCATTTGTTCTCCATTCCCGACTATCACCTCCAACACATCTGTCTTCCTCTGACACACAACACACACTATTCAGATTTAGGGCAGGATGGCTTAAAATAAATTAAGAAATTTGATTAGTCTAAACAGGAAATAATTTCAAATTATAAAATGTGCTTCATTGTTCATCACGTGTTGAATTATCCTGTCATAAAATGTCTTTTTAAGATGGATAATTTAAAATGAGCAATATAATATGCATACATGGTCTATGAGTGAGCATATTACTTTCTGTGTTTAATATAATTTATTACATAAAAATCCTCCTTTCCATCATGCAGCTGTTTCCAACTGTCCCGTCAAATTAGAGGCCACAGTAAAGACATCAGACAGCAACATGTAACATGACACATTTGTTTCCCAAATCCATTGATCCATCAGACCACAAACAGATCCCATAGCACAACAAACAGTAATAGTATACTTCCGCTACACACGAACTGCAACACGTAACTCATCTTAAACGGAAGCAAACATTCCCTAAAAGCAAATATTAAATAGGTTCCAGTTTGTTTGGGAATAATTGTCATTATTAAAATTATATTGCACTAATTATCATATTTTTAAGCTCATTGTGTACTGTGAGACTTACTACAAATGCAACCCTTATATTAGTTCATGCATTTATAAAATAATATAACAACAATGCATCTTATGTGTCATGTCAATAGAATTTATAATGCTGGTATAAGAAATAATATATATTAAAAAAAGTTATCATGATGGAGAAAATAACATTTCACTTGAGCCAAATCATGTTCATGGTTATAAACTGGTGTGAATGAATGAATGAAGACACAACATGCAGTTTTTACATTTAAACTCTAGGGGGAGAGAAACGCCACAGACTGTTTAACCTCTGACAGTAGGTGGAGTAACACACCTTTTCCTCTGCACAAAAGACAAACGCAGCCCAGGCTTTATGAACATATGATGAAAAAAGATCATGTTCATTCTAAAAATATTAAATATGCACGCTACATCCCAAGTTTATGTTAAGTTTTAAATAGTTGCGTTTCATTTTCTCCACTCGCATATCTGCTTACTCTACATTACAGCGCGGTGTCTTCAGTATATGATGGTACTAAGTCATTTATTTTTCTTTATTTCATTACTTATGTGCAGATCCTTTTTCACAAGGACAGAGAACCAGATAAATAAAGTAAGTACTGACCTTGAGCAAAGCCAGAGCCACATTGAAGATGATGTTCAGACCCTGGAAGGAAGAGGAAAAAGAATTGTAAATAAAAGGAGACTGAACGGTCATGTTTCAAAAGCTTCCATTGTATTATTGATTATGACAATGGATTCGATTTATATAGTCCTTTTCTATTAACGCATTCTAAAAGTGCATTATTGAAACAGTACACTACTGAACTACTGGGACTACTGAAACCTCTTTGCATGTCAGTAAATTTAATCTAAAATAGCAGTTTGTACGTTCTGATAAAGCTTGCATCCGGCTTTCACATGAACTCTTCTTCTTTACTGATACTTTAGATTACTGAATACCGACACTTCAGATCAAAAATTCATTTGCTGATAAAAACATTAAAACATGCAGCATAATTAAGATAAAGCTGCACAAGTCATAGTAATCACAATGCAATTATAGAGTGAATCTCCATTTGGCAACTGTACATGAGTAGAGCAACGCCGCTTGTATTCGCTTTGTATTTAATTTCACTTCAATATTGACCCTTTGATAATTTTTCTAACATAGAATACCGTAAACAGGAAAAAAAACAACACTTATTCAACCATAACCTATTTCCCCTTTGAGCTAAAATCATTTTAAGGTGGTGATGATGTTTTGGGTAAATCAGTGCAGAACAGGGCCTTAGGATCTGCTATACGAGTGTTTTGAAAATGACCAATCAAACAAAATATGCCTGACAGGTGAAAAAAATGGCAATTGATGGTAATTTGAGCTGAGAAATACAACTGAGCTGAACTGAGAAATACAACGGAATGTTCAGTTGAATGGTCCTTAGGTTGATGATGATGAGTGTGCGTGAAGTCTTTATCAGGATTTGCAGAACGCTGGAATTAACAAACATATTAGAGAGAAGGGAAATAGTGATAATGTAACACACACACAGCTGCATGGTGGAGGGGAATCACCTTTTGATGACCCTTCAGTAGTGAAGACAATGAAAGGTTGAGATGCAGACCCTCTTTTAAAACGTAATGGAACTGCATTGACCTGTGGTTCTGGTTCCTCTGCTACAGTTCATTCCTTTCATGGTGAACTCCACTAGATATTCAGTTGAATAACCTCTCAGTTGACATTTCTGGCAGAACATGAAATGTGACACCATGGCAATGTGGCCAGTGTTCAAGTGTTACTAGGCAACGATTATGGGTAAAATCTCATGATTGCCATTCGGTGGCTATTCTAAAATTACTAATATCTTGCAATATTGCCATTTTCGCGAGTCTCCTTGACCAAATATGCACAAATGTGCCAAACATCATGTCATCCTTAGCAACATTTTCAAATTCACCTGGTTTTTTTTATATCCTATATCATTTTTGTTGAATGTTTAAATTGCCCAAGTCTAAACCCTTAGCACAACTGTTGTTTTTATATTCTCACTGCTAAAAACTACTAAAATATCACTGTATATACTTTTAAGTAATTGTTATCCGACTATGTAACTTGTATTGTTTGGTTTTTCTGTCTTATCTGCCACTTACGTTGCCTCATGACCAGGGTGTCTTTTTAAGTGAGAAGTGGTTTTCAATTGAACTACCTGCTAAAATAAAGGTAATGCAAAGAAAAAGAAAATAAATAAAGGAATATACATACAATAAAAGAACTTAAACGCAGAAACAACAAACAAGAAATACATGGCAAAAACTTTTCTTTATGTATATTTATAATTTCAGAAAATTATTGGGTTTATTACATGGAAGACATACAGTTTTACTGTCTGACAAGTGGATGCGATTTTACAAAATATTTAATACTCATTGCCACTACAGTGCATGTGATTTTAACAGAGAAAGAAATATAAAGATGGTGTCAGCTCTGCACAGGAACACCCATCTTATTGGTCTCCGTGACAACCAGTTCACATGGCAACACGGAGCTAAAAATATCTGCCAACTCTAAAAATAACTAATAAAGAAAGAGAGGGGGAGCTCTGTCTTCACACACCTTTCCTTGTCAGCCACAAGATGGTGCTACAGCGTTGAGGCAAGATCAAAGGCGCGTATGACACAAACTCCACCAGAGACAGCCAAACACTGACATGTACATGATAGAAGAAGATGCCGCTTCTCAATGGCAGTGTTAACTAATAACTAATGGCTCTAAAATGGCCGCTATGTAACCCGAACTACTGAACTGGCAACCAGAAATTTAACACTTCAAAAATAAACACCTGTTAACACTCAGTTGGGAACAACAGAAGCTGAGAGAGGGTGTAGGATGAAAATAATAAAATAGAAAAGCAACAAAAGGGAAGAGGTGAGACAACATAAAAAAGGTGAGAGGGAAGAGAAAAGAAAAGTAGCAGCGGTAGCGATGACAAGGGTAACTGTTCAGAGAAAGATAGGAGAAATGACAAAGAAAGAAATTTAAGACCGATATAAAGGAAAGGAAGGGGGAAAGGAAGCGGAAACGAACTGAAGGTGGAAAGGAAAAGGAAAGGAAGGAGAAAGCAAAGGAAAAAGAAAAGAAGAGGGAAGGAAAAGGAAAGGAAGGGGGAAAGGATAATAAAAGGAAAGGAGGAGGGAAGAGCCAACACGGTGAGATGAAGGAAAGAGTATACAGCTAATACAAACAAAGACTAAATTCTGTAAAAAAAAAAGAAGAGCTGACGGTTTAAAGAAATTAAGATGGAGAGTTGAGAACATGAAGACAAAGAGCCCCTGTACAGGAGATGAGGATTTCTGGTTTAACAAGCGGATTCTCATCATGCGGCTCATTGGGGGAGAAAGACCTGGGAAACTTTTAATTGTTCTGCCTAGGGGAGACAAGACGAGGGAGGGAGGAAAGATGGAAAAGAGAGGAAGGAAGGAAGGCAGAGGGAAGAAGGAAGTAACAGAAGAAAAGCAGAGACCGTATGGTGTATACAGGACATGTAAAGAAACAGTCACACAAACGACAAGTCAAAAGTTAAGTCCAAAAGGTGTCAAACTCATTTTAGTTCAGGTTCCACATTCAACCCAACATGAAAAAAACATCATAAGAAAAACTATTTCAACATTATGCCTAAACTTGTGCATTCCACACAATGTTACACAAACATTTATTAACAGTCAGAATATTGTTAAAATTGCTCTAGATTTTCTTTAAAGATTTCAGATTGTTCATGTTTGATGAGGCTATTCACACTTTATTGTGAAAGGACAGTTTGAAAATGTAAATATATTCAGTGTTTTTTTCCCCAATATTAAATGTGGTGTCTCATTAAGTTCCATCTTTGGTCCCTTGTTACTTTCCTTTTTTATTTCCCCAACACAACATTGACTTTGTTTGAGAACACAGCTGAATGCTCCAGGTCTGGGCAGGGCCCCCAGGTACATATTTACAGCACACCCACATTACACATTTGGCTTCATCGGGAGTGTGTGGCAACTATCCACCAACCTATCCAACTCATTAGCAGGGGGGGATCAGTTGTGGATGTCTGATCACCTGGATGCAGATCAGATGATGCAGAGGGAAACCTGCGTGTGGAACACCAATCTTATGGCGCTCTGGTGACAGGTACACATATGGACATGGTCTTCAAAGTTGATGCTAATGGATCCGTGAACAATCGTTTTTCCAAATATATTTAAGCATCAAACAGAAAACTTCAATGTGCCATGTAAAGTCATTGTGTTGATTTTCCTAGATCAACACGATTCAAGATAATCCAAACTGTAAAAGTTGAGGATGTCTACAAAGAATAATACATGCTACAAGCAGAGCTGTACTGTGATTTGACTTGATGATTAAGTGCTTTTAATGATGATGCCTGTTTTGTTAACATTACACCACTATTATGAGTCTAAAAAAATGCCAAAATTAAACTAAGGTGTAGTAACCTTAGTTTTACAGAGAACAACAATAAGACACAGCACAGATGTGATATTAAAATAATAATAATATCTAGTTTTTTACTTGGGTTCTACGACCTTACTGCAGTCTTTAAGTTTTTGGTCTTAAAATATATCAGGAGAGTTTGTCTGATGCAAAATGTTGCAATATATTCAAACTATACTTCAATCCACCTGAGCTGAAATGTGTTGTTGTAGGTTTAGCAAAGTTCTAAAGTACAAGTACTTCTAGAATTCTTGACCTATAAAATCAACACCTGTCAAATGATGCATCATATGAAAATAGTGATAAAATATTATTTGTGTTAGTTTCACCTTTTCATGCATCTTTAAAGAGATGATTATATTTCAAACATCTGCAACATGGCCATTACATTGTGAAAAGCAGAATTACAACATGTTTACTTAGATTTTGACGTACTGAATAAGCCAATAAAAGCCAAAGTAATAACGAAGCTCTGGTGACGAACACAAGGCAAACAGTTTGTCTAAAGATTTCTTCCAAAAAATGTTTTAAAGCAAGAAGTGATCGTATAGGCTCTAATGACTGTAATTATATTTAAGATGTGATGGTATCAACTGTAAAGGCCCGATAAGCTCACCCCTATTGATTAAATTGGGCACATATTTAATCAATAGGGGTGACTGATTAATCATCTGTACCACACCAAGGAGTGGTACAGATGGATCGGTATTTCAATTGACTGGTTTTCTTGTGGACACTGGCACTAAAGGTGTGGTTTATTGTCATCTGTAGCTACTGTCCCCTCATCCTTCTCTACTTCGTCTGGGGGCATTTCTCTTCATCTTCTTCAGTTGTATTTAGCTCAGCAATCAATGAGTTATCGGGAAGGTGCTGTGCCTGGTGTCTTCCTTGTTAGCAATTACTCAGACAAAACTACTGGTCACAATTTCAGTATGTCGAATGGTCCTGTTCACCTATCCTTTCATAAAGATGACCCCCTTTAGAAAACGATAATACAGACCTCTGTCTCTTTCAGTACTTCCTGTATTGTAGAGTACAGAGAATAAAGCTGTACCTCACAGAGCAGCAGGTCAGTGATGTGGAAAACCATGCAGAGGGGGAACTTGGCAGTGAAGAGGGTGAGGAACCACTGGGATGCATACATGTGGGCCTCCAGGTTCTGGTCCTGGAAGTGGGACCACAGGTCTGGAAGCTGTTCCTGTATGAGCCGGAGAAACAACACACAGAAACAAACTCATGAGAAAAACCATAGCTGGATAAAACTATAAAACTGTATTTGTCCTCATTTTAAAGTGACATTACTTCATTTTTACTCACACTTTATATAATCATGTTTCACTAAAATGATCATCACTTTCAAGAGATAGCCAAGAATGAAATTAAGTCAAAAAAGATCCAAAATATAACGAGTCAGATATTATGTTCTACACAAATTGGAAGACTTTCAGTAATCATAGAAAGTAAAAGCTTAGTACATCCACAGAATATGATATTTACACAACTGAAACTTTAAATAACTTTGCGACCTGTTAACCCTCAAAAACCTGAACAGACATCAGCAACTCAACACATCCACTGATCAAAACTGTCTAATACCTGTTGATCCACTAATTCTATTAATACATGTCAATGATTGGTGTAAAATACAGTTATTCATCTTCTCATGGTCTGATGACCATGAGAAGACCCATTTGGACTGTTAGGCTTTGTAGTTAACATGGAAACATCATAATCCTCTACAACATTGATTCATGAGGATAGTTTGTAAATGTAACATGAAATTTTATAGTAAAATGTTATTTTTTCATTATTGTCATTATCTACAGGTTATTACAGTAATATTTTATTTGAGATCACATTGATCCGTATGTGAAACCTGAACTTAAACAAGTTCGACACTATTCACTGTTAAGATCTCATTTTATGTGTGTGGTATTATTATTGCACTTCCCACATTCATCCCACAAGCCGGATTAGACCCCTGTGTTCTAGTTGGTCTGCATAGTTGACATCCCTGATATACATGATTAATAGCTTAAATGGTAGACAATATCTGAAAAAAAACAAAATGCAGGGGATAATATATTAATAAATGGTGATAAATCACTTAGAAAAGGGTAAATATAGAGAACTCATTTGGTAGTCACTACAGAAATAGTTGTGGGTCTTTAAAGGTTCAGTCTAAGTAGTTTATCACCTGTTAATGGGACGGTAGGAGTACTTTTTAATACAATACACAGAGAGGAGTTGGAGCTAAAAGTCTTATGTGTGAGTCTCATAATGTCCCAATATTACAGTGAATAAAGCATTCAATTAACCTGATAGATCCACTTAGACAGTGGAACGTTACCATGACACCTGAGTGGATCAGATAGTGGGCTACAAATGTTTGCTAATAATTAGCAGTCGATGCTAATGTCCTTATATAAGGCTCATTTGGTCGATGCTAATAGAGTCAATCCTGATTCAGAGAGACGCCTGTTGGAAGGGTAGTATGGATTTCAGAGCCAAATGAAACTATGCTCACTGAGTGCATTTAGGCCAGGGATGTCAAACATGTGGATCACAGGCCCAAACCAGCCCACTCAGGTGATCAATTTGCCAACTGTAAGCAAGGGTGTTGAGACACCCTACAGACCAATATGATGTCAAATAAAATAACGAATAAAAAACGACTCCAAATTGACGTTTTGGTTTAATGTGCAAAAAGGATTGGTAAGGAAACAATGACAACACAAAATAATTATCTTTGTTTGAGTAAAAATGATCTATTATTAATTATTTACAAACTATTCTTTAACCACAAAATTTTTGAAATTTGTAAAACAAACTATTTTACCAACATTCTGGCTGTTTCTACATGTTTTGACCCTTTTGAAATTTAGTTGTTATTTAGTTTATTCACATTGTTTTTGTTTAGTTAGTAAATATAAATATTTTCATAATAAAATGTTATTTTAATGTTGGAGTTGTCATTATTCCCAGGTTACTATGACATTGTACTGGTTCAACCGATATGAGATCAACCTGAACTTCAGTGACTTCAGCTGTAAAACCTGATTCTGGAAGTGATCGAGTTCCACTTCCGGGTTTTTTTGCGCTCATTTTTTTTTTCTTTAATTAACTTTATTTAAAACTGTTTGCTCGAATATCATCAAGTGTCACTCGGCTGTACTCGGCCGAACAAATCATGCCGAGTACAGTCGAGTTCCACTTCCGGGTTTTTATTCGCTGGTTTGTTTTTTTTTCTTTTTACAACTGAGCGATTGAAGCGATCCGTCACGTGATCTGCGTACAATCCGGACATCGGGACGCATCCATCCTTTTTTTTTGTGTGTGTTGTTTGATTTATATTTTGCCTGGAAAAAAGTCTAACAGTACTAGTGGTATGAAACGTACAAATGTGCGTACCACTATCGAATTCAAAAAGGAATTAATCCAAAAGTATGACGGCGGTCATGTCTCGGACTTCACCAAGGAATACAACATGACAGAGTACCAATGAGCACCATCTGAAGCAGAAGGATGTTATAAAAGCGAGTGATGTCGCGGTAGCAGTGAAGGTGATTAGAAAAC
>JAPTHA010000019.1:6986647-6996647 GCA_029814585.1 Gymnapogon annona | reverse complement strand
AATTTGTCAACCATAGTTAAAGCTCCCGGTGCCTATAGAGGGTATGGACGTGATGTCACAGCAGGCCAAAGTCACCGCGGTTACACCCACTGAGTAACAGAAAAATTAACGTACAGCTAATGGTTTTACAGCTAAAATTAGCTAATGTGTTTAGTGGAAGCATACGCATCCAGCTCCTCAAAACCACAAAGACACAGAGCTGAAGTTACGGACACATACTCTTTTCAGTCCCATAAATGCTGAGGATTATGCACACTATGTGGAGAAAAGTATTTGGACACTGAATCCAGGCACTTGATCTGGCATACAAAACAATAATGACAAATGTCAAAATATAGTTTTATATTGGAATAAATATCATTTTATTGGTTAGTTTAATTTAGATTGTCTTCGTTTCCAAACTGCCTCAGAGATGGTTTGGACTTAGTTTGTCTCAACATTGATGTTGCTTCTTTTTTCCTCCATGGATATTTGTAAATTCAAGACTTCAGGACTTTTTAGACCCTGTGGGACCCCAGTCAATCAGACCATATCACTGTCCTGCTTGCTATCATTTAAATGACTTCTTACTTATGTTCCATTTCAAGTGTGTTTCTTAAAGAGCAGCTGTGAAAACCTGTCCTTAATCATGGGGTGTGGGGGGGCATTTACAGTGGGTAGTTCCAATGACCTTGAAAATATATCTGTGTAAGAATGAACAAGTGTCTCAACCAATTCTTCCCCCTGCTCATTTTCCACCATAACGCTGCCTCGTGGCTCTCAGCTTCGCCCTCGTTCTCGTCCCCCTCTCTCTATTCATCACCATCGCTCTGTTATAAACTGTTTTCATTCCAACAGTCAAAGTCTTTCTTTTCAGCCAGAGACATCCTTTCTATCTGCCTCCATTTAGTCTATTATGGAACCTCGCTTCTGCCTTAGAACACCTTATGCAAGCAGCAGACTAGGTTTCTGTAGTTGCTACTTCTTCACAATGCTGAAACACTTTCTTTCATTCTCCAGCCTTGGGTATTTGCTTTTTCAACTCCCTCAAACAGGGTTTTTATGGTAGAAATGTGAATGCGACATTATAGTTGACACGTGAATTTTCTTTCCAAAGCATCGGAAAAAGTTCAAGTATGCAATTTCAGTGTACAATGTTCTAATAGATTCTACTATCTATTTGGCTTAAATTGATTTATACTTATGCTATGTGGAGAAAAGTATGAGGACATGTTGAATCCAGGTGTTTGTTTTCTAATTGGGCTTTGGGATACAAAACAATAATGACTAATGTCAGAATATTGTTTCATATTGGGATCAATACAATACAATATCATTGGTTAGTTTGGGTTAAATTATCATGATTTCCAAAAAACCTTGGAAATGGATTGTACTTCATTTCTCTCAAGTGATTTTTTTTCTTTCTAAAAAATTATGTACTTCTAAAATATTTTAGGTGCTGTGGTCATGAATAATAATTTTTTTACGACAAATAACCAACTATTTTCATCACATCTTACTTAAGTAAGATGTGATGGGTGAGGAAACATACAAAGTTTAAACTTTGTATGTTTCTACACTGTATGGTCAAAAGTATGGGGACATCATGCTTACAGCTGTCCGTGCTGATTTCAGATATAAATGTCAACATTTCCTTATTTAATTATTAACTTAAAGCTTAGTTTAATGTTTATGTTGATTAGTCATTCAAAGTAAAAGGTCAGAGAACCTAAAATAGATTAATTTAGAGAAAAATCATCATGGTAGCATCTGTATTCTCCAGCCTTAACTGCTACTGCCTCGATAGTCAAGTGCTATTGGGAAGAATCTCCACTTGTACTCTAAGCACTTGTGTTCAAGTGCTTTTGTTGTTGTTGAAGTTTATAAACTACATGGACAAAAATATTTGGACACATCAAGGCTACAGCTGTAGGCTGTTCACACCAATCTTAGATATAAACATTGATATTTAAGCTTAAAGGTACATTTTTATTCCTCAGTCAAATGTGATGAAACTAGATAGTAGCAGTTAGAAAATTATTATTTACAGTATGAGAAATAAGTTATAAATTATGGAGGTAGAACATTTAAAATCATAGTCATGGATAAAAAAATAGTGTGCATAATCCTCCGTCTGTAATGAACTCTGAGTCAGGTTCATTGCTATCACCAGAAAAGGCATGTTTCATGGGTGGTATACTCACATGCAGGAGGAGAACAGCAGCAAGAAATGACTGACCCTGACAATAACCAATTTCCTCGTCATAAACAGAGTATGCCTGAAAGAAAAGAAAGAGAAAGGAGGGGGAATCAATTCAGTTATGAAATGAGCAAGACATCAAAATGGTTACAGATATTACTAGAGGTTTTTACTATACAGAATGTGATTTTTTTTTTTAATTAGACACCTCAAACCTTTATATTTTCATTTAATTTCAACCTTGAACAAGTCCCTGGTGGGTTTATTTGAGTCAACATACAAACTCAGGAGCAGGAGTTAGTGTGGATTTTCCTGACGTAAGAAACGTAGACAGTAGGCAGTTGTGGTGTTAAGGTCAAGTATGGAAGACCAACTGAGGACAATCACCTTCAGATGACTGTTCAGAGAGACGTTGTCTCAAAGCAGTCAGTTTCTGGCAGATCTCACAAATCATCTTAATGACCGAGTGGACGGGGCATTTCACAGCGTAAACATGAATCCAGGAAGGAGCATAGTGTCCACAACCATTTAGCATTCACTTTTTTTTCCCACTCGAAAACAGAAATGAGCTGAAGGTGAAGGGGAAACATTTTCATCACACAGCATCAGCTTCATCTGCATATGCTTATGTCACATACTGTTTTCAGTCCCATAAATGCTGAGGATTATGCACACTATGTGGACAAAAGTATTTGGACACTCAGAATCCAGGCACTTGATCTGGCATACAAAACAGATCAAGTGCTGTACGTAGTGCCTACCTACAGCCACTACTACAGTGGCTACCTATGCCCAACCAAAAGTGTTCGGCAAACACACAAGCTAGGTGGATCTTTGCTCAAGGGCAGTTCAGTGGAAATGAAATCCCACTCTACCTAGGTGTGCCTTTCAGGTTCAAACACTGTCCCCGTTGGTTGATCACATGCACCTTCTCTTACGTTTAGACCGTCTCCATTTGTATATGCTTTAAATGAGGCGGGAGAAAGAGACACAATGCATGAGGACAAAATTGTTTTGCAAGGCCTGCCTGAGCGGACAGCAATGTAAGACCAGAACAGACCGTCCCCAGTGCAGTAGAAGACAAACAGCCTCACCTGCCCCTTAAGGCCTCCAGAGTGACACCACTTTCATTGGTTGCACTTGGTTAGCAGGTCTCTGTGTACGTAACATTGTTTTTCGCACCCACATCTGGCAGACCTGGCCCTAGTCTGATTAGTTGATCCACTGAGAGTCTTCACATCAGATTCAGAAAACGCATTGGTAATAAAAAAGAAAAAAAATGTCCCTGTATGTCAGTGTCCTGTTCTACTGAACCAGCGGCAGTTGAATGTGTGAGGTTGTCAGGCTGTGTTGTACGTATGTTCTAGTCCTGTGGTCTGGATGCAGATCCATCTCCAATTGCAGTGGGTGGTACTTTCACTAGAGGAGAACTCAACTCATCCAATCACAGTCCATACATGACTGACATCAGTCATCAATAGGAGCTAGACTGATATGTGGAACCATTTACATGTTATAAAACATCAACAGACGGACCAGTAGAAGGAATGGAATATTTAGTTTATTTAAAAAAAATAGTAAAAAAAAAAATGCTGTGAACAACTTTTGTAGACAGTTTGAATGAAGCTAGATAATTTTTTTTTACTTAATTCAAGTTGATGAATATCAACTCGTAGAGAATCTCTATTTGCTTTGAATATTATTTGTAAAAAGCTGCTCTAGCAGAACTTTTCAAAAATGTTTATATTTTTAGCTGATGAAGTAATGGATTTGTTGCATCTCTGTTACCATCTGTACTTATTATACATATGGCTTGTTTTTATGCATTCATCCCAGGGGCTGGACTAGACAGTTTGGCAGGCCAGTTCTGAAGAATCTGAGATGCTTCCTTTAATACATTTACATACAACATGGTTATTTAACTCTCATCCAAATCCGTTTGAAATGACGAGGATGGAGTTTTTTTTTTCACTGATATTTTGGCAGAATGCTCACTCTTTGATGGACACATTGATGCTAACTGCAGTTAAAACTCAGCACACAGGGTCAAAAGATTCTCTCCCCTTTCCATGTTTAAAAAGCAAGTGTGGACGTCCGCTGCTCTGTCGCTGATCTGTTCTGCTAATTTGGGGTTTGATGTGGAGGTAATGGAGAAGTCTTGTGGAGCTGTCGGGAGTGTAATCTACAAGCTGACACGCTTGATGGAGTGTGGCATTCACACGTCCCCAACTCAGCTGGGAGAAGTGCATGCTGACAGATGGATGGGGGAGGTCCTGGTGGGTGAAATCTAAATTTGTTAGCTAGAGTACATAATAGGCTCAGAGAAGTGGATTATTACAATCTATATGAATAGTTTCTCGTTACTAAATGCTACAAAATTCATCCGTAACGTGCACTACACAGGAGGAGGCACCGTTTACAAATCAGAATGTAAATGTACTAAAAAGGTATAGAACCATTGTAGGCAAATAAATGCAGCAAAAAAGGTGGCTCAACTTTCGTGTTAACCTGTAAAAAGTCACTGACTCTAAAAGAATGTCTAACACTTTATATCCGAAAACAGAGTAGGTACACTGCCTGATGTTTTTCCTACTCCAATTTTCCACAAATCGGCTAATGTAGGGGAGTCAAACATGAGGCCCATGAGCCAAAATTCACTCACCAAATGGTCTAATGCAGCTCACAGATGAATTTAAGAAATTCTGTTGACACTTACTCTTGGGGGTCTTAAGCGGTCCCATAAAGCTCAAGTAAAATAATAACATAACTCAAATAATGGCATCTCCTTATTTTTTGCTTGGTAAAATTACATGATGCAATTATGTACACCGGCTAATCCTGGAATTTAAAGAAAAATAAATGCATTTTTAAAAAACCAGTTCTGCATCTGTAGATTCACAGTGATCTGGAAATTGTGTCAATAATAAGCTGCAACAATACTGGTGAAACCGCACAATCCTGTCTCCCTCACTCTCACCCGCCCAAATATTTCAGGTTGTACATGGTTGTTCAGGTTCTCCACATTTCCATAAAGTCATTTGGATTATTCTTCATAGGTTATTATTTTATTAGTCTGACCTTTTTGACACCCCACTGGACTGAATGACGCTTGAACTGAAATGAATCTGATGCCCCTGAACTGAAACAGTATAGTATAGTGTCCAAAAAAACAATACGTCATTTGTTAATTTACTGAAAAAGTGAAGAAAACCCACGATATCAATAACTATTACAGCTGTACTCCTGTTCATTGTTACTGTAATTATTCTCTTTGATGGGTATGATTGTAGAAACCTGACTTTGTTATTGGAACTCTACAGGCGTTGTGTTTTTTTGCATGTTGGTGGTCACTGGGATATGAACTAGTGCCCTGAATAATGTGTGAATGGAAACACTCACCCATCTCTGTGCTACGCAACATTAGCCAGGTTGATGAGGCGCGTTAACATGTTATCATGTTTACTTTTGGCTCTGGGTCTGTTTAAATTCTGTTTCCATGGAAGTGCTGTAGATATTATCTTTAAGAGTCTACAGGTTGACAGTCCCAGGTCCTGAATCTTCGCACCAGCTGGGAGAGCAGCGTGCCCTTAAATGAAGCATTAACCCCCGACTGCTGCTGTGTGCCTTCTGAATGACCACCAGTCTGTGGATGTGCGGGTTATCTGGAGGTGTCGCTGAGTCGAACAGGAGAAAAATGAAGCATGGCGAGCTGAAAGACAATTCAGCTGACCTTCCCCATAGAATAAAGGTTAGAGAATAAAAGACTCCAGGCTTATTACCCACTACGATATGAAGATGAATATAAACTTTGTCCTGGATCTCTGTGCCTGTATCCCACTCATGCCTCAAGATCCAACCAACCTTATCAGTAGCAAATCTACATGGATTTGCATACAAATGAAGGCTGGCTCGCCACTGACCTAGTTGGGTCCAGACTCGATGCTAACCCTTCCTGACAGGTCCTCCCAGAGCTCTCACCGGCTGTACTCTATTTCTGCAACCTCAGATAAATACAAAAAAGAAAAAGTTCCACTTCATCAATCTGAAGAGACTTCAGTCTGATTAACAGTCATATCGTTAGGCATAATTGGCCAAGTCATACACTACACAGACAAAAGTACAGTGCATCCGTAAAGTATTCACAGCGCTTCATTTCTTCCACATTCTTTTATGTCACAGCCTTTTTTCAAAATGGATTAAATTATTGTTTTCCCAAAAAATTCTACACAACACCCCATAATGACAATGTGAAAAAAACTTTTGAAATTGTTGCCAATATATTAAAAATAATAAAAAACTACCCAAAAAAAATCACATGTACATGACATCACAGCCAAGCCATGACGTCCAAAGAATTGCATTGACAGGATTGTATTAAGGTACAGATACGGGGAAGAAATGTACATGGGGTACAGAAAGATTTCTGCAGCACTGAAGGTCCCAGTGAGCACAGTGGCCTCCACCATTTGACGAGATCTGGCCGCCCGGCCAAACTGAGCAACTGGCAGAGAAGGGCCTTAGTCAGGGACCTGACCAAGAACCTTGTAGTCACTCTGGTAGAGCTTCAGCGTTCTGTGGAGTACCTTCCAGAAGGACAACCATCTCCATCTGCATCAATCAGGACGGAAGGCACTCCTTAGTAAAAGGAACATCACAGCCCGCCTGGAGTTTGCCAAAAGGCACCTGAAGGACTCTCAGACCATGAGAAGCAAAATTCTGGTCTGATGAAACAAAGACTGAACTTTTTGGCCCGAATGCCAAGGGAAGTCTGGAAGAAACCAGGCACCGCTCATCTCTTGGCCAATACCATCCCCACAGTGAAGCATCATTGTGGTAGCATTATGCTGTGGGGGTGTTTTTCAGCGACAGGAACCAAGAGCCTAGTCAGGTTTGAGGGAAAGGTGAATGCGACAACATACAGACATATCTTGGATGAAAACCTGCTCCAGAGCGCTCTGGACCTCAGACAGAGACGAAGGTTTATCTTCAAATATGACAATGGACACAGCGAAGATAAAGGGGTGGCTAAGGGACAACTCTGTGAAGATCCTTGAGTGGCCCAGCCAGAGCCCAGACTTGAACCGGATTGAACATCTCTGGAGAGATCTGAAAATGGTTGTGCACCAACACCCCCAAACTCAAAAAGACTTGAGGCTGTAATTGGTGTCAAAGGTGCTTCAACAAAGCATTGAGCAAAGGCTGTGAATACTTGTGGTCAGTTTTTACATTTTTAATAAATTTGCAACATTTAAAAAAAAAAAAATCACACTACCATTATGGGGTGTTGTGTGTAGATTTTTTTTGGAAAAAATGAATTTAATCCATTTTGGAGAAAGGCTGTAACATAAAAAATGTGGGGGGGAAATTAAGCGCAGTGAATACTTTCTGCATGCACTGTCTGCGGACACACTGAATCCAGGTGTTTGTTTTTTAACAGGGGTCTGGGATACAAAACAATACTGACTAATATTATAATAGAGTTTTACACTGAGATGAAAATCTCGAGGAAATTGAATCAGGTGAACTGGACTAAGTTTTGTCTTGAATCTCAGGCGGCTGAGTTGGTAGAGCGGGTCGTCCAATGGCCAAAGGGTCGGCGGTTCGAATCCTGGCTGCCTTGCCGTGGCAGCACTCGCCCACTGGAATGTGTGTGAATGGGTGACGGTGAGGACAACGTAAAGTGCTTTGAGTGCCTTAAATGTGAAGAAAAACACTATATAAATGCAATCCATTGACCATTTGAAAAACAACACAAAAAAAGATTCAATTTCCTAGAGATGCCTTCATCCAGAACAAATGGGATGAATATAATATCAATTTTCATGTTTCTATGCCAGGTCCTTTTGAACATATTTTACAGGTGTAGACACTATGTGTTCTAATATTTAGTACACATTTAATATATAGTACTAATTATTTAGTACTACTTATTTAGTACTATATGGTCTAGTGTCCATATAGTATGATGATGATTTCTTTCGGCTTTTTCCCCTCCGGCGAATTCAATTCGCATATTCGACTTAGGAGTTTTTACGCCGGACCTGACACAACCCCACTGGACACAACCAGGGTCCCCTTATGCACTTGCCAGGTGCCTTACCAACTGAGCTATCCAGCCAGGGCTTGTGTCCATATAGTGTATAAACATGAATATTTCCTTTCAGTTTAATGGGAAATTATTCGCCTGCAGTGAAATGTGATGAAAGTGGATGGTCAGTTGAGGTAGAAAACTAATTATTTACAGTCAAAGCATGAAAATATTTGAGAAATTTAGAGGTACAATTATTGAAATAAGAGTCACTGATGAAAATAAATACATTTAAAAAATCAATACTGCTAGAAATGAAATCAAAACCATCTCTGAGGCATTTTGGAAGGAAAGATTATTTATAGAAAAACTAACAAATGTAATCAATCAATCAATCAATCAATCTTTATTTATAGAGCACGTTTAGAAAATTTAGTTGATATAAAAACTACATAGGGACATTAGTGATTATTGTTTTCAACGTGTCCACATAGTTTCTGACTTAATTGACGGCAATTACGACATGTGAATTTGTCCATCATTTGCCCACCTCATTGATCTCTTTTGTACAGAATTTCCTGAATGGCCAAAACTTTGCCTTTGACCTCATTTTAAAGTTCCGTGTACAGATAAGTATTAAAGGGTCAGTTTGTGTGGGTTGGTATAACGGAGGCCTCCAGATCATAGGAGCAGACAGGAGTACCGGTATAAGCGCTGTAGTTCTGTGGATGGGGCTTTGGAAGGGCAAGCAGGGACCAATGGATACCACCAGATGAGAACTCTGTCACCTTCACCAAGGTTCAGAGTGAGTCAAAGTACACTGGAACTTCACAGCAGCGATTTCATTCATCACATGGCTGTCAGGTGATTGAATTTCTGCTGCTTTCTCTGCTCTTCACTTCATTTGTTGTCATGCAAAAACAAACAATTTGTCCACAAGATTTTTTTCAACTAAATCAGACACATGTGTCTTGGTGTAAACTTCTTTTAATTTCCTGGTAGAGATGGCCTCCTGCTGTACTGCACATTTACAGCTGGTCCAGCACCAGATGTGAGTTTGTGTATTAATTAATACACTGGTCCTGGGTGACAGTGTTCATACTCTATGTTTTTAAATGTGTTTGAATGACAGTAAAATATTCTCATCCATTCTTTCATCTTCCAAACCCGCTTTATCCTTTGCAGGGTCGCGGGGGTCACTGGAGTAAAATAGAGTAAAATATTCTGATCTGACAAATGCTCATAAATGTCACATTTTAGGCCAAGTGGTGATGATATCTGTGGAGCTTTACTCTCTTAACAGTGCTGCTTCATTTCACATCATTGGCTATGATCTGAAAACGATACACCAAATATATACAAACAGATTTTGGCAGATTGTCCTCCTACCTGCTTCTCCAAAATGGGGTGGCCTACATCCTACATCCAGTCGATACAAACTATTGATAAAATATTTTGTACAATAGACTTATTTACAGTATAGCTTTAACAGAAAGAGTTCCTCACTGATGGTGGTTATGACTACAGACAAACTCCATATGAAACACTATTTTACTAGAACTAATCTTAAGAAGATGTGCATTTGATTTAGTTGTGTGGTTTTGTGGAACACGATGGAACCACATATCAAATAGTGTGAAAACACTAAAAGATTAAAGACAGTGGTGGACCCTCAAAGCCTGCAAGGCCTTCTCTGCTGGCATCAACATAATCAGGAATACTTTTTCCACAAATATGTATTAAATTATTCTCCATGGTCTATACTCTTCATTTCATAGCTTTCCTAAGTCGGT
>JAPTHA010000019.1:6965800-6980671 GCA_029814585.1 Gymnapogon annona | reverse complement strand
GTGTATATATATATATATATAGATATCCATATATATATATATATATATATATATATAGCTTTAGATGCATCCACACACATGCGCTGAAGGGCTTGATTGTGGCTGCTGGCACAACTGCATGTAATGCTTTAATGAGATTTGTAGTGTGGAGGTGGCATTCCGTTCTCTGCATTATGATTTGGAAATGGAACTAAGAGATTCACATTGTGTTACGCTGCAGTGCAGAATTCTGAGGCAGCTCTTCAGGAATGAAGGTAGCCTTGTGTGAGATTGTTTTTGTTTTCTGCGCCGTCATGCTCGTTTCCAACCTGACAGCAAAACAAATTCTGTAAATGGGACACAAAAGGCCGATAAATTACCGAGCATTTCAAAGTTAGTTGACAACGCAAATGTCCTCAAAATTCACCTTAAAGCTGCAGCGTTTGATAGTTATGTTTCTTTTGTTATCACTGGGCAAAAACATTCTCAATGTATTGAGTGAAGTGATGTAAAGGAAACAAGAAATCCATATGCTTGTCTAAGGGCTGTTTTTAACCCGTGTCCACTTTGAGTCACCTTAGGTGTTTTCAGAAAGGTGGGAGGTTTAATAAGTGATTGACATTTTAATTCTCAATCACTGAATCGCTAAATAGTTTATTTACTTGTCCTGTACAACAAGAGCATCAGACACACAGCTCATGGACCAAAAGTGGCCACAAAAGGTTCCAATCTGGATCATGGGATGACAGTTTGAAATAAAAAAAAAAAAACTTCAGAGATATTTCAACATCAAACTCCATTCTTGACATTTACAGCTGTGACCAGTGGAGAAAACAGCAGCTTCTAGTTTTATCACTTCTCTTCCACTGACTCTGACAGTTGTTTCTTTAAGGTTCCCATTCCACAGTGTGACTCACTACTCTGTCCAGCGGTCACATAAATATGCAACTAAAATCTTTTCAAATCTCTAAAATCCAATCCACTGGAATATTTGGCACAACTGGCAGTACTATTCTTAACACTAAATATATTTCCAGGTCATGTTACATGTATATTTCAAAGTACAAATATTACATTTAACTCTTTTTTTGTCTGATCTTCATCTGTTAAGAGACATTTCACATTTTATTTAAATGTCATAAACACAAATATCTAGCATAATCTATTATATTTCAGTAAGAGTCCTGACAATATTTTATCTGAAAAAACTGAAATTTATTACAATTGGTGGATTTTTTTTAATCTATTACTTTTCCCATAGCCAAACTCAGGAGTGCCATTTCTCATCTTTTTGGATTTTACAACAGGAGAAAACTTAAAGAGGAGCCTCATGTATTGGTTTTATTTATTGCTCAACAGGTAAAAACCATAACCTTTTCCATAATTACAGACTAATTTATATTTATATTTAACTGACTAATTTATTACCTTTTATGAGTTGTCCATTAATAACAAACGCACCTCTGATACTGTAATTGCCATGGCAACATCAGCGAAGGCTTACAAGAATCTGGCTGACAGTAAAAGTTGTCAACACTTTGATTTAATAAACCGCGAATGCCTCGACTAATTAAAAGCCTCATTACTCAACAAACACCACAAAGCGTTGTCCTCTCCTCCCTCCTCACCTTGAAGCATTCTTTTTTCCTTCTTCAAATCTCTCCTCTCCTCTTCATCTGCTCCACTTGACTACTTTTATCTTCATCTTACTTTATATTTTTTACGCTAACATCCCATCCTTTATTTTTTTGTCTTTCTGCCTCATCTCTGTTTTCATCTTACCATCTCTACTTCATTTCCTTCTCTCTGCTTCCATTTCCCTTTCCTCTTGCTCCTATACTTATAGGTCTGGAAATTAGAAAGCAAAGGTCTTCCAGTTGTACTGTACACCATCAGCGTTTTCTCTAACACCAATGTGAACATGAGTCTACAAATGCATACTTTTTCTGCATCATTCTACACGACAAGGACAAAAGTATGTGGACCTAGATTGAACACGTCCACATACTTTTAACCTCATTGTGTATATGCTTCGTGGCAGAACAAGAGGTAAGTGCCGCTTATTTTTGACACACTGATGTCTGTGTGCTCTATGATGGTGAAGTTGCTGCTCTTTGATCTCCGCAGGGAGTCGGAAGTGTTAAGGAGGAACTGCAGCTTCAACCGCAGCAGATCTCCATCTCACTGGTCTACTTTCAACACCATTAGCATAAAACAAACAATATGAACATATGAGACTTTCAAACTGTTCTAGCACACAGACATAGACACCAAGCATGTATGGAGCTTTAGTCTTAATAGAGCTACATTTATTTATTGAGTAGTTGCAACTATCAAATTCAAGGTTTTCCCTCGGTTTTCAGAGGTCTTTTTTGATATTGGGGTTCTAGTACCTAGACAATGTTTATGGAAAATAAGAACTAGGGTTACCAATTTTGTCCTGACATGTCCTCTTAACGTCCTCTCCGAAGCATCTGGGATTGGTTTATAAATTAGCAAAAATGTGTTTCCTTTCAGACCTGAAGTATTGTAAATGTGCAAGCAATCGGTTGATGATGGTAACTGTCACTATTTGTACAATCAGGGATATCAGGACATTATGGCAGTGAAAGGCACCGATGCACAGTACCCTGGGACTGCCCTGTCAACAGACTCACAATAGGTGTAGATATATTTGAACATAGTCACAGGCACCAGGAGGAACCCAGGTCCCACTGCATCAGTCTGACGGTCCAAGGGTTCCAGCCCAATACCCAATAGCAGTCAGGGGGCCATCATCTAGCCTGCAGAGGTTGGTAGGTTCTTCCAAGGACATACTTCTACAGACCATCACTGACCCACCACCAAACCGGTTTGGATGACATGCAGGCAGTAGAACATTCTCCACAGCATCTCCAGACACTTTCCCATCTGTCACATGTGCTCAAGTTGAACTTGCTCTCATCTGTGAAGAGCACAGGGTGCCAGTAGCAGTCCTGCCAGTTCTAGTGTTCTACAGCAAATGCTAACAGAACGGCAGTGAGTGCAGGGCCCACCACAGCCCCCCAGGCCACCCTGGTGAAGTCTGTGTGTGACTGGTCAGAAACGTTCACAGCTTCTGGCAGTGCTCAACCTGTTCCTCCTTGCATAAAGGAGCCTATACCGGTTCCACCGAAGGGTTAAGGAACCCCAAAGTCCTGTCCAGATCTCCTGGAGTAACTACACGTGTGGTCTCCTTCATGTTCTTAAGAGTATGTTGGAAGACACAGCACTTGCACTGTGCATCCAGGTACCACAACATTTTGTCAGTAGAGACGTTTATCCAAGACAAATGGAAAAACTAGTAAAAAAAATAAAACAAAATCAACCACGAAAACCTTCCCGTTTTGTGGGTAGTCTAATTGTTGCCCCTCTGGTGCTACTGCTCTTCTTTAATAGCGAAGTAACTGAAAATGATTAACAACTCAATTGGCACCTTAACTGATCACATCAATATCCTTCAAGTTTGACTGATCGGTTGCCATCCTGCAATCAAACAGTGCCAGTTTCTTTCCTGTTACTTTTATTACACTTGAACAGAGCAGCTGTAACACACAATAATCTACAGTATTCTGATTCTGGTACATGAACCATCAAATAAAGGTGGAATGATTTTCTCACTTCTAGTTCAGCCTTCAGCTGCTGCAGACGACAACTGCAGCTGAAACCAGTAGTTTGCACATCTACTCCTGCTGAAACTACAGAACACACATTTGCCAAGGCTGATCCACAAAAACAATCTGATTTGTCACATGTACCTTAATAGGCCGGAATGTCCACATGAGCAGACACTACACATTTTTTTCCCTTCAAATGACATTCCAAATATAGAAGGATTAAAAATATATCTGCACAAGAAGGGGGATTACATCAACACTGCCCACCATCAGTCTGAATGTGTGCGTGTGCATTCGTCAGTATTGTGTGTAGCCGTCTGTCAGATTTGTCCCCCCGTGGCTTTTAAACTGACTGACTGAAAGCACAAAACAAGACAGAAGAGAGAATGAATGAGAGAGGCATTGTGGAGGGCGGGAGATGGACAGAAAAAGAGATCAAGACAAATAAGAGGCAGACACTTCGACTCAGAAGCCGAGGAAGGAAGAAATAAAGCGAGAGGAGAGAGAAATGTACACAGAGGGGAATGAGAGGCTTCCACTAATTGTAGCCTGGGGGCTTGTTGGGCAGATAGTCCATTACTCAGACCTCACCAACAGGTAACCTACTTAACACACACGGCTAAAAAATTCAAACTATTTATGTGCCCAAAACTTGCATTCCATCAGACATTCCTATACATCCAGAGTATCAACATTTCATTTAACCATCGTAGCTCCTCTGATGAATGCTGCTACCGGTTCAGGGAGTTGGAAGGTTTTCCTTTGCAAAAAAAACTAAAATAAACAAAAACAAACAAATAAAAACCACTGACTGGAGCTGCAGCTTGGCCATCAAGGAGCTGCCCTGAAAAGCAGTGAATCAATTCACACCCTGTTCTTACTGATGTCTGAACATGGCAGGCGTTTTCTCCTTGGGCTTTGTTTGTCAAGGTCACAATGATTTTACACCATCAAAACCAATTCATTTTTGTATCTTTAAGTCCACAGTATTGCCTCTACCAATGGGCTGTAAATCTTCAATGGAGTTGCCAAATGATAGAAGATTCAAATATCCCCATCCTTATTAATCACACTAGTCTACCAGGGCATAAAAATGAGTCAAACTTTACCAAGTTATTGCTACTAATTAATAAAAATTCAGTTCAAATGCCAGTTGGCTGTAGTTTCCAAGATACAGTCATGGGCCAAATTGTGAAATTGTGAGAATTAATGAGAGAATGGGTTTAACTCCAAAGGGATGTTTGTGTCAGAGCTACCAGATCTTGTTAAAAATACTGCTGACAGATTGTGATACATGGACTTTAGACAGATTATACTGGGGCATTTAGACATTTATTGTATAAATGGATGTAAACCAACATAGATGTGAAATAACATATCTTATACATTGAAAACATCACATCCAGCACTTTGGCCATTTATTTTCCCAATTCATCTCAATAAAGCATCTAAGATTTAGCACATTTAATTTCAGAAAGAGATAATTTAAAGATAAAAAAAGTAAGACAAGTGTTACTGATAACAATAATCAACCATTGCAGGAGGTACAAAGAATTGCAGTAGCATTAAATGAAGCACAAGTGCAAGTGTTATCAATTTAAAGTGACTTATCGCCATTGACTGTGGCACCATCTTCTAAATTTTGCTTTGTGTAAATCAAGTGTTCACATCTAATTTACTTTAATTAAATACAAATAATAATAAGTTAATTAATTCATGTAGATGTTAATTAAAATGCAAAGGTGAATACAAAGGCTATAGGATCAGAAAAGAAATCACCAGATTTATCAGAATATTCACTGTCATTGACCACACTGCATGGGATTTACTGGTGAATCAATATTGCAGAAGATGACTGTTTCCATGGTAACAACGGAGCATCTAAATGTCAAAATGGGTCATATCTGATGACCATGAAAAGTTGAATAACTGTATTTTACACAAATTGACATGTATTGATGGGATTAGTGGATCAAAAGGTATTAAACAGTTCAGGTCAGTAGATGTTTTGGTTGATGTTTGGCTCTTTATTGGTTAAATCACTTGTAATATAGTAAACAACCTTATGAAAATGCTAAATATCACTTAAAACATGTTGCATTTGCTATTTCATGAACCCGCTCTTGCTGCAGGTGTCTACAACAATAATATTGGTGCTTTCTGTATATGTTTTTCAGCTTTAAGCCTGAGCAGAAGCCAAACAAAGGTCCTGTGGCCAACGCTGAATGAGTTCTGCTGCAGCACTACTAAAGCAAAGTGGTAAAAGGACAGATGCTTTATGACAGATATTTAAATGTTAATCAGTGCCTTGGGAATGGTGCCTTAATTTATTTTAATCTTGAAGGCAATACAAGGGAACACCTGTCATTTTGTGATAAAACAGTTCACACATGTCGGTACAGCTGAGCAGACATCCCAGTTACTCCATGACAAATATTCTGTTGCAGCTGACAGGTTAAGTCCTGCCTCCATTTAGCACTCCTCTTTCTATAGAATGGATGTCAAACATGCACCCAGCAACGACCCGCCAAAAGGTCTTATTCGGCCTATGAACCATGACCCTAACCCGAACCAAAGATATTAATCATTTCAGTTGAGGGACCCCATACAGACCAAAGTGGTCTCAAGTGGGTTTGAGAAATAAAATTCTGGCTGTTCACGTTACTCAGATTTGTTTAAAATGACAAATGTTTTCATAATATAAATGCACTTTTTTCACTCTAAAACACAGAGAAAAGTTTTGGGGTTGACATCATTTATATATGTTACTTTACTGGTCCAACCGACTTCAGATCATAGTGGTCTATATTTGACCCTTGAACTAAAATGAGTTGGAGATCCCTGTTCTGTAGGGACAAGGGAGAAAACCTCAGAGCTTTGGGCCACTCATTCGAGGTCTATTCACACCGGTGACTAGTGACCTTGGCAAAGTCTGAGCGGTATCAGGTATACAGGTCAAGTTTTTCCAGTGAAAGAATATCATGCTGTACCAAAACTCGATCTACTACTTTACCCTGGTAGTGTCAGGGCTCGCCAAACGCTGTCAAGCTATCGGTGGTGCATAAATAAAGACTACAGGCACCTGAGAACAGTGTGCTACACAGGGAGGAAAACAAATAAATGAAGGTGAACAAGGTTCAATCAAAATTAACATACTGAGTCGTTTATGAATAACAGGTGTGGAAATGTCTCAGCGGTTGAAAATGAGTCACATCTGTGTAATGTTTACATACAAAGGTAATTCTGAAAAGATACAACTGCTCAGAGCGCAAATAATCATTTAGAAACTTAGAGGTAGAATATTTAAACTCAGTCATAGATGAAAACAAATCAATGTAAAAACCACCTCAGAAATTTTTGGAAGCAAAGATAATAACTTAAGCCAAACTAACCAATGTAATGATGTTGATCCGAATATAAAACTATATTATAACCTTAATCATTATTGTTTTGTATCACAGACCCCTGTTATGAAACAAACACTCAGATTCAATGTGTCCACACAATTTTGTCCACATAGTGCATGTTTGTCATTATAAAGGATCATTGTAAAAGTCAAGAAAGTTGACCAGTTAGTGGAAAACTGTTGAATCAGCTTCTGAAATTCATAAATGTAAGGGCTACGCATCTGAATGAAGTGCCATCATCAAACATTCTCTCTCTCTCCAAAATCTGTTCCAGCTAAAGGTGTCTCTGCAGCTTTAACGGTTATACAAGGTGTTTTGATACCTCACAATTGCAGCTGTTCTTGCGTCTGTGTATCATGTGTGACTACAGATACAGCCCACTGAGGCACCTGACTCAAACTAGTTGTTACTGTACTATTATCAATACAAACTGCACGTTTCTTCAACGGCAAAATGACATTTATACCTCCTCACCTCATAACCGTTAGTGTAGAGCAGTGGCGGGCCGTGCATTTCAAACCTGGGCTTGCAGTGATGCCCTACCCGACTTAATCCACCTGTTAAAACCATAATTCAGATCCATGGCTATACACAAGATGTTATAGCCATGGAGTTATATTAGTCTACTGAGTAGACTAATAACAGAAAAAAAAAAAAGAACAAAGGGACAAAGGACCCGGTATCCACCAGCACGGCTGCCGGTGGTGTCCGCACCTGGGTGCGGTCCGGTGCCATGCCATCTACCCACAACATCTTACTATTCACATTCGTTAATATATTTTTTACAATAATATTAACTTACTTTTCTGAGCCTGCCCTCCACGTGCACCATTGGTAGTTATCAACTTGAAAGTGTTGGATAAATCCTTTTTCTTGCTGAGTCATTCTTGCTAACGGTTGGCCGGCCTCTCTTTACAGTGTCTAGGTTTTCTTGAAAAGTTTTTCTTGAGAATGGCATTGGAACAAAATCTCTGACCAAATCGATATTTTCGCCTTCTTCAGCCATTGTGGGTTGAAAAAACTAAAACAACTTGTCGCGCTACACAAATGATCCATTTCCTTATTTCCTGTTTCATCATATTGACGTGTCTGCTCAGGCATGCTCTGCACAGCTCCACCTCTCTCTATCACGTATCCAATCAAAAGACGTGCATGCACCGACGTCATGGTAGGCCTGCTAGCTGGCCCCAGTGAAGCCAAACTTGACGCTGATTGGTTAATGCCACAGGTCCATTCTCATTCGCTTTAAGCTATCATGCGCCAGCAATGTCGCTTCTGAAGCCCTAGAGGCAGATTTTGGACCCTGGCAACACTGGTAGTGAATAATGATTTGGATAAAAACTCTAACATAAACCCCACCCTCCAAATCTTCAGCTGGGGCTGGAAGCTGAGCAACCAACTTAGGAAAGCTATGAAATGAAGAGTATAGACCATGGGGAATAATTTAATACATATTTGTGGAAAAAATATATTCCTGATTAAGTTTAGGCCAGGAGAGAAGGCCTTGGTGGCCTTGAGGGTCCACCATTGGTGTAGAGAACTGCCTCTACTATTGTGAACGGGTTTGATTATATCATGTTTATTCAACTATGGTAAACTGGTGATACTTCATACCATGGATTTATACCATGTTCTTTTTTTAAATAGCATGGCAATTTATAGCAAAACGAGAAAGAAATGTTATCAGTTCTGTGTATATACTCTGCATCTTGTGGAGTGACAATATTTGACTACTTTAACCACACAAACACCATATGAGTGGGTGAATAGAACAGAATAAATAGGATTTTATTGTTATTGTAACAGGAGCCATGAAAATCCCTTTTTACCAGAAAAATCCTAAAATGCAAAAAGTCGATATAGAAACATCACTGGAAGTAAAAAGATGACAAAATTCATAAGATTCTTCGTATTTTTATGAGATATTTTAATATAAAATGTGTTACTATGAACCTTACTGAATATAAAAAAACTCTAGTATTTCAGTGGAAATTAAATACTATATTATATCACGTCCCAGTACCTGTCTGTTTTGTTTTATTGTTCCGTCATATGTCTTATGTTTATTATAAGTGGAGTAAGGTCAGGAAAATTCTGCCAATAACGATGTGTGTTTCACAGCAAACGAAATGCATTTCACTTCTGATGCATGACTCAGTCTGTCCATCAACAGCAATGAATCCTGTGAAAAGGCCTTTCAGGAACATAATGAACCTCCCACCACTTCTCATTTTCTTTTGGGTTAAAAGTGGCTTTTAAAAGCTTAAAATGTAAATGCAGATTCATTCTCCTAATTATACCACTCTGGTGAGGGGAGTGAGCTCTGGAGTCCCTCCTCTCCTCTGTCAGTATTATGCAAGTCTCGGGTGGGGAAGGGGCTCATGGGTGCCACTCCCTTACGCAGAGACACAAGAAGCCGTGCACACTGGGTTCACTCAGCTGAATTCTCACAGGCCTCCCAGCCGTCCCAGTCCTGCAGTGACAGCCCGGCCAAACCGCTGGAGGCCACCGTGAAGACAGATTGCCGGGTATCAAGTCAAACTGTGCATACAAAATAATTACAGGGGGTGCACAGCAAGAGGCAAAACCTAAAGGAGTTACTTAACAGCACCAGAAAGTGTATGGAAACAATTGATGTTTGGGGAATGCCGATCTGCCAGAGAAAGTGCCACTCGGACACAGTTCAGGCATAAAACAAGGTCTGATAACGTCAAAGAAACAAAACCCCACAGATTTATACTGTAATTATCAAACTGGTGGTAAGATTAGATAATATTTGGTGGAAATATTATTATCCACTCTGCTGAAGGCAAGGCGATGGAGTATCATTTGAAAATCACTATTTAGCCACATTAAAAACTATTAAAAGTGCTTTACAAAAATGAATGAAAGACAACTTATAAATACGTGAACAAGAAAGATGACAAACATGTAAATATAGAATTTAAAATAGCATATTCAAAACAAAATGGCTAAAACAAAACATGATGAGAATTTAGGGAATCCATTACTTGATTCATTTTTTAATTTTATTTCATAAATGATTAATTGCAGTGGTTTGCAACAGCGGATATTGCATCAGCAGGATTTTTTCCACAATTTAGTTTGCCTGCTGGACATACCAATCTATGTACATAAAGTGTGTATAAGCAAGCCTTTACACAAGTGTTGGATTATGAGATGGTTGCAGAAGGAGGTGCTTGAGCTCAGACCTGCATGTAAATATCAAAGACTTATGTCTTTAACAATCCTCTATGAACATTATCTACACCACGTTGGAAGAATGTGCTTGCTGTAGATACTGTATTGAGAGCAGACGTACTGACCTGATTCATATCAGTCGGGGTTCAGCTTCATTGTGTAATTCAGCAAACGTACATCAGTAAATCTGATAAACAACAGGATACTTGAAGGTTTTGGTTTTGTGGGCTTCGCAGGTGTAATACTCATTCATTCTACACTGGCTTGGAAAACTGAACTGTACATAAATGGCAACGACCGCATTCATTACACTTAAACTCTGAAAATGCCACCTTGGAGACTGATTTTTTTTTTTTAGCAGCAAATTTGCATCTCCTCTCCCATTCTCACTTATTACAGTTCTCAATCTATTCAAATTACAGTACATACCGTTCCTCGTATCATTTAATCTAAGTGTGAAACTAAGCCTTTAAATAGTAATCAGTGTCATGTCACTAAAACTCTCATTATGACACGTACTAATCAAATTCCCCAAGGGTTTTTAACAGCTCCCTGTGGCAGGTTGAGCAGCAAAAGCACACTCCTGAACCTGATGACAGAAATCATTACAGTATTGTCAGTGTTAGCCATCTACATATATTGATTACTGACCCGATTCTCAGTATGAGGGATTTCTGTCTTCCCAGTTCTCACCATGACGATGCGCCGATTCAAGAAAATTCACTGTTCTTCTCAACATTTGTTCTGACTGGAAATGTAGAAACAAAAGCCAGCGCTGCTCCATCTGAGGGCGGCTTCAGCATAAGGGGAGTGGTGGGGGGGTGCATTACCACGCCACGCAAGAGAAGAGCTAGTGTGATGAACCAGCAGGGGGGGCGTGTTAAAGAGCACGTCTGTTGCAGGGCTGTAACATGGACACCCTCCAGGAAGTCAGTCTCAAGGCACACTGCAGTACATGTCTGGTATTAACCCTTTAGGCACCAGAGTTTTGACAGATATACATACAGTATATAGCTTCCATTGTCCCGCAATAGGAAAGTTATTTAAGAGTCCCCAAATGTGGTTGAATACAGCACAATACACAAAACACACAACACAGACATCAACCATGTTTTCTTCCAACAAATATTCAATATTGATCAAGGTTTCAAAAAGCTGTAGCTTGGAAGTGGTTGCAGAAAAAGTTGTATTATGACTGGTATGACCCAAAAATTATGACCGGTAATTCATAGGTTTAGTGAGCCTCTCTTGTTTATAGGCATTACACAAAGCACAATTAATGTTGTAAGTGTGGTCAGTATTGGTACCCCTAAATAAATCATCTGTACTAAACCATACACAGACCATGTCTTTCAAACTGGGTTTTCTTCTTCACTTTGAATAGAAACTTGTCCTGAAATGGTGGTGAAGGGACACGTTAACCAGATTTGTCAACTCTATCTGGAGCTATGGCATCAGTTATGCTGTTTGTCGAAATATTGCGCCTTTTGCATTTAAAGGGTTGACCCCAAAGGCATGGTTGGATAGTCTCCCTGCTGTCCGTATTATATGGCTTAAAAAGGTTGTTGTGAAGTGTGTAGTGCAAAGTCAGTCTGATCAGAGAAAAGTACAAATAGAGGAGACAAAAGGAAGAAAAAAAGTGCAAATATGAAGGACTGGAGAAATTATTTACCATGCAAACAGACTGAGAGAGGCAGGGTGAAATGAGGAGAGACTGACAGGCGGAATACTATCCAGCCTCTTCATCTTGTAGATAGATGGGAGCTCCTTCAAATAGAAGGCCAATATTCAAAGTGACAAACAAGCTGCGTTTGGATCAGAAAACCCTTAGGCGATACAAAAACCTGACGTACCAAACAAGAAAGAGCAGGGCAGTAAGAAAACAAAGAGAAGCACAAGCAACAAAGAGTGATCCTCATGGTAGTTAGTGGTAATGACAAACGTAGACATGCTCTCCTCAGAATGACTGCCAATAATTCCATTAATGTAACCACTTGTTTGCAAGAATGATGAGCAAATGTTTGCATATGAAACCAACACATATCAGAGTACAGATTTGACAAAGGCAAATTTACAACTTGAAGACAATTTTTAATAAAAGACCTTCACATAAATACCAGTGTAACAGGCCTCATAGTTAGTGTTGAACTTGCCACTAACGTTTCATTTCCATTTGTTCATGAACAATGATAATGATGCTGATGTTGAAGCCACAAAAGCCATTCCATGTATTCATTTTATATTCATTGTCCATTCTTTCACTTTTTCCATATTTTAGTGTTATAACTGAGCATTGTTACATTTTTATTTGTTCATTTGATCCTAGTTCTAGTTAAAAATAAAGGAAAAAGAATGAATACACAGTTCCAAACCCAATTTCCCTAAAACACACTGATAAGAGTAATATTATTAGTCAGGGGATAGCACAAAACAAAGTCTGGTAAAGGTTCATACTGTCTTCTAAGTAAAAATATGTAATGAATTCCTTGTTTATCTGTTTGGTTCTGTCTATCTTGCAGAAAGTAGCTGAAACTGGGGTAACAACTAAAATTGAAACTAGCCACAAAAACCCAATAATTTGATAACTGAAATCATTATAGAAATAAAAATAGCAATAAAAATAGTTGAAATAAAAATAAATAAGCAATAATTTTCTGGCTAACTTTACCTAACACTATAAATTAATTCTTTTAAATAAAAATTGCATTAATACTAATTATAAATGAAGCAAACAGTAAAACCTATTTAAAACTAAAATGTATGGACATTTCAAAGATGCCTCTCAGGAATCAAAGCCTCTGAGCAAGGCTTTATGTCTTTTCCTGCTTCGGCAACTCTCTTAGTGTGCAAGGTTTGACTTTATTTGTTTGTGTGTTGCACTATGGGTGCTGTTGGGGGTAAAATGTGTACACAGCAAACCTCATGCTGCGAAGGTAAATATAGAAAGCTTTCTATGCACTTTAAAGGTCTGCCATTAATTTCCACCGAGGCTCCTTTTGACATTTACATAAAAATAGTCATTTGAGGAAATCCCACTGAAGCTGAAGACAGACCCGATAGTACAAGAGTCAGCTATATCCAAAGTAAAACATTAAACCACATTAAACAGTGGCCCTGTTCCAACTGACAACTTTTAAAATACTCAAATATGCTGTTTTAATGAATTTTTAAAAAATCTAAAACCAAATGATGTTGCAGTCTCCTCTTGTTATGTATAAGCCACAGACTGTATCAGCATGACAGTCAGAAAGTCAGCGGTCATGACAACAACATCCCCATTTCCTGACCAACCTAGCTCCCTTGAACACCACTCATCTCTCTCCGTTCTGGTGGGACGCAGAGATAATCTATTGGTGTGATATTCAGAGGATGGCGGCCCAGTAATTACAGACGAGCTTCCCCTGAGGCCTTTGTCCTTGGTTGCTGGTGAGGAAGTTTCTGGAGGCTTCCCTGGAGGGTAGAGGGTAGCGATGGGAGTGGGGTGGTGGTGGTGGCAGTGGGGAGGGGGCAACAGCTGGCCTGCCTACCAGATTGCAAATTCATCTGTCTCTGTACGGCTGCCGTGGCATTTTAATGGTCCGGCTGGTTCTGCATTTCAATAAGTTGGGAGTGAAAACAGTGTTCAGATAAAAAGGCGCAAAAAAGGTAAAATGTCTCTTTTTGTTCACAGTGAACTTAAACATTGTTTTCGTTTTACGAAAAACAAGAGCACTGAATGATGAAGGAGCTTTTACTGGTTTGGTATGGATCTTTCATAAATTAGGCATTTAACTGCTGCATATAACGGTTTACCAAAAGTCACAAGACTGACCAAAAAAGGTAATGACACAACTGACTTATTATAAAATTTAGTGTGTTGGAGTGCTACAATTACAGCATGAAGATTGTCTAGTATTCGGATAAGCATTAATCAAAACTTTGCCGGGTTTGTTTCATTTACAGACATATGAAAAAAGAACTTCATGGTGCATTCAGGGGTACCTCATAAACATGTCATTGCCCTTGATCAAGGTCCTGATGAAGAACTGGAGTCATTCCTTGAGCGCCTTCAATCGGAGCCCACTGCTCCTCTGTGTGTGCTAAATGTAAATGCTAATCACTAATTGCTGTGTGTATTACAATGGAGAGAATGAATGTCACTCCGGCGTTAATAAAGTGACCTGAACTTAACCTTTCACATACAGTATATAATGTAGACATTAGTGCAGTTCATGATGTATCTTGGGGCCCTGAAAAGGAACCAATTTTTGGGGTTATTTTAGGCTTTGAGTTTAAAGTTTGATAACTCCTGTCTCCACAGAACAAGAGAACTCTGTCATCTGACTGTTCGAGAAGACAACAGGGTAACAAGTGTTTTCTTCACACTACAGCTGACATTACCACCTCATCTTGTACTGTGCCGTCTATCATGGCACTGCCCACCTCTCACTGCATTTGACTACCCTCCATTAAGAATGTCTAACTTTCATTTGTTTTGTATTGAATTTTCAGTTATAGACAATATATATATATTGTCTATAACCTATATTGTATATCTATATCTATATATATAGATGTGTGTGTGTGTGTGTGTGTGTGTGTGTGTGTGTGTGTGTGTTTGTGTGTGTGTGTGTGTGTGTGTTTGTGTGTGTGTGTGTGTGTGTGTGTGT
>JAPTHA010000019.1:6941616-6964638 GCA_029814585.1 Gymnapogon annona | reverse complement strand
GCGTGCGTGCGTTGAAGGCTACAAGTCAAGGCTAGATGTGAAAACATTGGTTTTATGTTGCAGCCTGCTTTTCCTAGGGCACACTTTGTTTCTGAGTGGAATGAGATGCCCGGCACTTTCACTCGTTTGCACATACGCACACATAAATACACAGCGCATCAGTGGAGAGAGGTCAGCAGATAAAGTGCATCCCCCCAGTATCTGACATTTTGTCTGTGCTGTAGTTTTTCATTTGAGGATATGAGTGGAGTCTCAGTTATTCAGGGACAGAACACCTCCAGGGAGGACAGAGGTGGAGGGAATGAAGAGGGTCACGTGGCGGGTGGATGGGTCTGTATGAGTGTGTGCAACTGGCAAGAAGAAGATGGAAGGCGCAGCACGTGGAGGCCAATTAAGCATCTGTTTCTTCTGTATGCATGTGAAAGGTCTTGATTATCTGCTGGCCTTCAATCACTTGTTCTTGTGTTGGAGACTCGTCGACATACTGTACTGAGACCTCTTCATAATGGGAACAGTCCCGGCATGGTTTAAGACTTCCTTTTCTGCCTGCATTTTCTTTCCTCTACATCTTCAAAATAAAAGTACACATGAATGAATAATGAGGAGGATGTTGTTCTGGAGCCAATGCTAACATCCATTTTAATTGCATCCTATTTATAAACTTCAAATAAACTCTGTGAAACCTTGTTGCATCCTCAGCTTAGGGTTTCCATAGCGACACAGAGCCTCTTAAGTCCTGATGTTCAGTTGGGAAAAACCAGAGTCTCCAGTGATGTACAGTAGCACTGGATATCTGTCAGTGTTTTGCAACATTACTGAACATAAAAGACAGTGTAAATTCGTCCAGGCATTTAACTTAAAGGTCTCTGTGGACAATAATTTAATGAGTCAATTTAGGTTTATTGTGCATGATTCTAAAGAAAGGAGTCAAGATTTTGGCAATAACATTATTTGTGATTATTAACCAAGAATTAACCCATGAAAAATATGACCAACATCCCTGTATCTCAGCATATAGTTAAACAAATTGCGAGCTGTCGAAGAGTCGAGTGTTCAGGGTGAAAAAAGGGTATAAATATGAACCTGGCCCGACCGCTGAATTGTAACAACAAAATGAGTTCTATAAAAGATGGCTGATAACTTGTGTCCTGCATAAGTAGTTGGTAAAGTGAGCACTAGAAACAACATCATTAATTTATGAACAACCACCTTTAGATCTCCATCATATCTTTGTACAAGGAAATAAATGCAGCCCAATGGCAGTTATGTGCCTGGATGCACCAAAGGCTCTACAATTTATCAAATCAAGCCCTGGCAGAAGGAGCAGATGCATAGATGTCTAATTATAAAACCATTGTGATATTCCCAGTGTGACTGCTGGTGGATTGAGTGTTCATGTTGGTCTTCTTTATGGTTTGATAACTACACCAGTCTTACCGAATGGCTGATTGGCTTTCTGCACACGTGCCAAAAGTGAAACATTAGCTTGTTAATAAATACTGCAGCAGTAAGTATTACAGTTATTTAGTGTCTTCATGAAACTAATTAACCCAGTGTCAGAATGGGAGGGAAACACCAGGTCACAGCACGAATATAGAGGAACAGCTACAATATACAGTGGATATCAAAAGTCTACACACCCCTGTTGAAATGCCAGGGAGGTAAATTAAAAATAAACAACTGAGATAACGTGGTTGTATAAGTGTGCACACCCTTTTATAACCAGGGATGTGGATGTGTTCAGATTTAACCAATTACATTCAAACTCATGTTAAACTGGAGTCAGCACACACCTATCACCAATTAAGGTGCCTCTGATAAATCCCAAATAAAGTTAAGCGGTTCTACGAGGCTTTTCCTGACATTTTTGTAGCCACATCTTCCAACACTAGCCAATGTCTGCAGAGAGCTTCCAAAGCATCAGAAGGATCTTATTATTCAAAGATATCAATCAGGTGAAGGCTACAAAAGAATTCCCAAGGAATTAAATATACGTTGGAACACAGTGAAGACCGTCATCATGAAGTGGAGAAAATATGGCACAACAGTGACATTTACAAAGACCAGGACGTCCATCCAAAACTGATAAGACGAGAAGAAAACTAGTCAGGGAAGCTGCCAAGAGGCTGACAGCAACACCGAAGAAGCTGCAGAAATTTCTGGGAAGTACTGGCTGTGTTGTACATGTGACAACAATCTGCTGTCTCCTTCATATATCTGGGCTATGGGGTAGACATGGGGTAGAATGGGTAGACATGGGGTAGAACCCAGTTTAGTTCTCCAAAAATGCATCTGAAGTCTCCCAAACACATGTGGGAAGATGTGTTATGGTCTGACGAAACCAGGGTTGAACTTTTTGGACATAATTCCAAACGGTAGAAACAACACTGCGCATCACCAAAATAACACCATACCTACAGTGAAGCATGGTTGAGGCAGCATCATGCTTTGGGGCCGTTTTTCTTCTGCTGGAACTGGGGCCTTAGTCAGGGTGGATGGAATTATGAACAGTTCAAAATACCAGTCAGTGATGGCACAAAACCTTCGGCCTTCTGTTAGAAAGCTGAAGATCAAGAGGAACTTCATCTTTCAGCACAACAATGACCCGAAGTACACATCGAAATCAACAAAAGAATGGTTTCACCGGAATAAGAATAAGGCTTTGGAATGGCCAGGCCATTGTCCAGACCTGAATCCCATCGAACATCTGTGGGGTTATCTGAAGAGGACTGTGCACAAGAGATGCCCTCGCAATCTGTTAGATTTGGAGTGGTTCTGCAAGGGAGAGTGGGCAAATATTGCCACACCAAGATGTGCCACGCTGATAGGCTCCTACCCAAAAAGACTGAGTGCTGTAATAAAAGCCAAAGGCGCTGCAATAAAGTATTAGTTTTAGGGTGTGCATATTTATGCAACCAGGTTTTTTCAGTTTTTTTATTTTATATTGTTCCATTTTAAAGGTTTCATTTTTATTTCAATTGCATTGTGTTCGTTATAGGTCACGTTAATGGTGGAAAAGGTGGTGAAATTATTTGCCTTTCTGTCATTTTTTAACATCACGAAAACCTGGCATTTCAACAGGGGTGTGTAGACTTTTTATATCCACTGTATGGACACAAATATGTGGACACGTGGACTTCAGGTGTTTATTTTCTAACAGGGGTCTATATAAAAAAGGTAGAACATTTAAAATCACAGTAATGAATAAAAAAACATTTGGAGAGAAATTAAGTAAAAACAGAGGAATTTTGAAAGCAAACAAAAGTTAAACCAAACTAACCAATGCAATGATATTTATCCCAATATAAAACTATATTCTGACATTAGTCATTATTGTTTTACTATATGTCCCAAACCGTTTACAAAGGATACACCTGGATTCAACGTGTCCATATACTTTTGTCCACAAAGCATACATCTGTTTTATTTTTGATTCATTTACTCTCCTCCTCCCCTCGTGATGAGCTAAATACCACAAGAGAAGGAGAGCAAGCCATATCAACGATGGCCCGAGGGAAGCTACTGGACTGTCACCACAAAATAAGTGCCTAACATGGCCAGGCTCAGTGTGTTTCAATGAAAAACACAGAAAGCAAGAGTGGAAAAAAGAGAAAACAGAAAGCAAGAGTGGAGGAGGGGAGTTAGGAGGGGGAGGAAACATGCTAAGGAGCCAAGGGGATAATTCAACTCTTATGGTATTTAATTCAGCTAAAATGCCCTGGGAGAGAATTAGTGAAGCTGGCTGTACATCTGCTGGCAGAGGCTGAGTACCTGAGGTGTGCAGGGAGGTTAACAGTAAAAGACATGCCTGCTTTGTCCTCCACTGTCCGTCAAGGTGCTGTTTCGCATCTTTGTCCTCTATCGGATGTGTGAATAGATGGAGCTCCAGGGCATAATGGTGTAAATGATGCTAAATTAGTCAAATCAGGAAGGGGGAAACGTTATATGAAAATAGATGGGAATTCAATTTTGGTATCTGTGTCAATGTGGACTGTAACTCCAGAAATGAAGGCATTCTGCATGTAAATAATAGTAAAATTATATATTGCAAGAATAACACAAAGAAGAAGAAGAAACTGTTCATTTTTTTTTTACATCTATTCACTTGACGATGAAAAGCAGAGATTCACCAGTAATTCATAATCTATGTGAAATTAACGACTGGTTGTCATGGGCAAATGGATTAGTAAATGTAATGTAAATGTACAACAGAAGCCAGGAGTTTATTAACTTAAACTTGGCCAATTGAGTTTTCTAAAAGTTCATTTTCAGGTTAAAATGATGCATGACTGTGGACCTGGGGTATAAAGTACCGTAATTGTAAGGTAAGCTGAGATAAGATAAGTTAAGCTTTTCTGATCCCTGAAGAGGTAAACTCAAATGCACAGCAGCACAAGACAAAAGAAAAATACAAAAGAAAAATAGAGACGATTAAAAAAAAATTAAATTTGTTAATGTGGCTAGAATAACAAAAAGTAAAAGCCATTAGCCTTTAAAATTCCCTGAGTCAACAGCAAAGCGTGGGTTAAGTTTATATTTGAACCATACTTGAACTGACGTGGTTTAAATCACATTTTATCCAAATGCTAAAGGTAAAAACTAGACAGTGTTGCCTTTCAGGTGACGTTCCCTCTACATGCATTTTGGCCTTTTACTTGGGTCTAACCTTAAGTGAATATTTTATGAAAAGGTTGGATGATGAAAGGTTAATTAGACGTGGATGATGAGGACAATATAAAGGCTATGAAGAAGAGCGGAGCACTGACAAAGGTCAGGAGATCATTACTGATTCAATAGTGTTTTGAGTCTATCAATAGTTGTCCACTAATTCCAGCCACTTGCCCATTTACCGTCAACACAATAACTTTTTAGTTAAACTATAATACTGTCTAATATTATATTTCTATCATTAAACACTGACAACATGGTCAACAAAGTGAGCAAGGCAAGAACTTTCTTTGAAGGGGGATAGAATGCATAATTCAACTTCCATTAGTGGGATACAGTGAGGTGCAGATTCCCAGCTGATGGCTTCATACTGTGTCTGTGTGTGTTTGAGAGCACTGTGATAAAAGGCCTCTGATACTGCCAGCTTCAGCCCGGACCCAGGATGCTGGCAGCTGGGCACCTTTATAGAGGAACCTGGCATTCACACAGACACACAAGGAGGTTTGTATTACTATATTTATGAGGGACTGTATTATTTATGGTGTAATGCCTACTGCAGCTCACAACTTTTGGCACCATAAGCACATCTGTGTTTGTCTCCGGAGCCAATTACAGGAAATAGACCACACCTAAAAATGTCTGCACGTTGCATAAATGCTTTTATTCTTGAGATCTAGAACGACAATTACGAGTCCATGCACACAAACTGCTCAAACCTAAATATCTCAACTAAGCCAAGCAGACAAATGACAGCCCTAAAGTGAATGAGTGTGGGTGCATGATGCTGAGCACAAATACTCGAGGGTTAAAGAAGACTGCACGAATGGAGTCCAGGAAAAAAGCATTATGCAAGACAAAAAGGAAAGGACAATTATGCTACAAAGGTTAACAGAACGACGAGGCAGAAATTGTTGAATCAGGTTTTTCAGACTGTGAGTGTAATGGAATCGAGTGGATGAAACCAATGTGCACATTTTTATGGCAACTTTGAGCACTTAGAGCAGATGTAGGGGATAGCTCTCAGCCAAGTGGCCACTGATGGAGAGAAGAACTGTGGCAATCACCATGTCGAAAAAGGTGAAATGGAAGGGTCAGGTTCATAGGGATCCTTAGGAATGTGCATTTTACCAGCTGTTGGGCTTTTTAATGTGTTGTGCCGCGGTGCACTTAGACAGGAGTCTGGGCTGTTACGAAGATTAAACCTGCAGCTGTGAAAATGCAATGCTGCAAAAGAGCGACAACACTCTGTTTCGAATGGGCACAAAGAAGGGAAAAAAAGAAGCGTTTTCAAGCCCATGTTTTCGAAACTGACTGGCCATGCAAGATGTATGAGGATATGTTGGTGTGTGGGTGTATTAATGTGTCCTCCTTATGCCATCAAAGGCTTTTGGTGGAAGCCGCGAGGCACCACCATTAGCACACAGAGGCAGGAACTGCCATCCCCTCCAATTATGACTTCCACCACAAAAGAAGGTCAGGTGGTGCTTTCTCAATCAGGACGGAAAGAGGCAGGAGTGTGGCTGGAGAGAAGAAGAATGAAGAAGAGTCAAGAGGTGGGCTGCCATTTGGGAATAAAAGGGAATTCCTGAGTGTGGAGTGAGTCTGGACCTGGTGCTGCTCTTGGTTGACTGGATAATAAGAAAGATGAGAATTCCTGAGTGTGTAGTGGATTTCGACCTAGTGCTGCTCTTGGTTGATTGGATAATAATAAAGATGAGACGCTTTCTGGTAGGAGGAAGAAAAACAGATATGTGGTCCAAAAGTAAATATCAAAAATCACGTAATCACTGAAATGTCACCTGCTTACGAAACCTCAGTACTTTATACGTTTTAAAAATAGGACAGATATTCCTGCATCTCAGCATCATGTCCTATCAACAGTAAATAACCAGTGGAATGTGTGAGATTGTCAGGTTGTGTTGTATGTTCTAGTCCTGTGGTCTGGAAGCAAATCCATCTCCAATAGTAGTGGGTGGTACTTTCACTGGAGGAGAACTCAACTCATCCCATCACAGTCTATATATGACTGACATCAGTCAGGAATAGGAAGTAGACTGATATGTGGAAACATTGACATCTTATAAACCATCAACATATGGACCATCACCAGTAAAGGTTCATTTTTAATATCTAAGAAATTTGCCACAAATCCAAAATTGAAATTTCTCAAACCTGAACAAACTCTGTAGTCACTGTCCCATGGAACACACATATAAAACATGGAGTGAATCTGATGAGTAGTGTCAGAAAAGAAGATTGAACAATTTGCTAATGAAGTGGAAAACGCACTTTTCTTTACCTTTGACATGTTTATATTGATATTACATAAAGGTGAAAGTGACTGCACATGCAGCTACCAGCTTCTCAGTGAAGTGTTCTTTGCTCAAACCTCTCCAACCCTCCACCCTCTGTCCTTCCACACTGCTTCTCTTCCTTGCTTTCCATCTCTTCCTCTCCCAAACATGCCACTGTACCACTTCCTGCTCTTCTCATCCCTGTTTCTGCTAAAATGTCGGATGACACGACAAAACACAACAGTTACAAACTTGGGGATTATGTGTAATTTTTTTTTATCTAATTAAAGAGCAGGAAGGAGAATGGGGCTGTATTATAATGAGGATAGAAAGGATATGATGCTGAGCAGGAACTCTCAGTGGCAATAAAGGCGAGGCGACCCAGTGACAGGACTTACACCACGCTGTCAAACACCACCTAATGAACCATCTGCTCCAAAAGGTGAATATTAAGGCTCACTTTGTTTGCCATCATGTTTGTTGCTGTGTGCTCAACTGTTGTTATTTTGCTTGGAGGCCGACAATTCTGAGGCTCTGGTTGAATTTGAGTATGGATCATCAGCCTGTTCCTATGACAACGGCAACAACATGTTCAAGAACAAATGGAAAATGAAGAAGAAAACACAAATTTTAACCAACAATCTCATGCAGCTGAAACTGGAGAAACATTTCAGATGTAGAGTCCTGTATAGTCTTGGTCCAATGCTATGTTAGTTTTTCAGTAAAGTTCCAAGTCCACACATATGCATTTTTCCATGAATTTAGATCCTTTATGTGTGAAGTATGAGCAGCAGGAAAAAATAAAGTTTAAAGAAAAAATTGCCTGTAAAACCCAAGAGTCTGGATTTAAGGTCACCTACTTTTGTTCAAACAATACCACGTTGATTGCATTCGCTTTCTTATGCCAGGTTTCATTCAACACGTCAGATGTTTCTGATTGTTTGTGCTGCTTCTTGACGTGGGGTCATAGATCAAACTAAAGAGTGACTTTAACCTTTGCAACAGGTATTTTTTAGTCCAGGTTTTTCTGTGCATTTTTTCAGGCTGTGCACACTTCTCTGGCATTTCCTTGTTAAAGAAAGGACAAATGTGAAATAAATACATCCCTGAAAAAAAAATCACAGCTTAAGGCAGAATAAGACCAGCTTCACAGTAATGTATAAACTGTATAAAATGGTTAGGAAAATGACAGTTCTCTTTAAGCCTAATTTTCTGATAAAATGGCTGTGAAATGACACAGCTGTCCGATATCTTCTTTCTCTCTTCACAAGAGCTACATGTCTTAAATATTTCCTCTACATTTAGCCATTTTTCTTCCTCTCACATGTTAATTAAATATCACAGATGACTGTTCATTCATCAATCTTGCATCGACTTAAAGCCAGTACATTTGTCAAATAACATGAATCGCCATGTTTAGACACCGGCTGTTCCAATGTACATTCCTAAAATTCAGCAATACATGAACCTGTGATTATAAAAGCAGATGTCATATAAAAGTGACTGCACAAATGTTAATGTCTACTATTTTCACCTTTATTGGATTGGCAGCAACAGCAAAACCATAGCCTTTGACAAAATCTCAAAATAAAAAAATAGATACTGTGTAATTTAACACACTGCCTCCTAGTCAAGGCATTAGCAGCCTAGTTGATTTATACCACAAATGGGTGTGCCATACCTCTGTGAAATTTTCTTTTTTTTTCCTCTTTTTTGGCCATACAGCAGGTTAAAAACAGATACACACACTTTGCATACAGTATACTCATATACAGTATATTGTGTAAAAGTTTAAACATAACTTAGATAATAAATAAATACATTATTATTCTGAAATTAAACTCTATACCAAAAATCCATATCAATGCACTTGAAAGTAAGACAAATTGTTGGAACAATGACAGGTTTAAACTTTTTTTTTAACCACTTCAGTTAGGTCATTGCAGTACAGACACACAGAAGCAATGTATTTTTTTTTATCAATGTATTAATTTAGAGGCTCTTGGATATCTGAAATTCTGAGTCAAGACACATTTCACATAAACTGCTACAAAAAAACAAAACAAAAACAAAATAAACCAAAAATAAATACCACACCAAAGAATGATTATTTGAATCGTCTGATCAAATACTGTAATATCCACTTGAATGGTAATAATTCCAACTTTACTACATTGTAAGGAACAGTAACAACTGAGCTATTTTATTTGAAGCTATTACAGTTTTCTGCCTTGTCCTGTGTTACGTATACGCTCTGTTGGTGTTTTGTCAAGACATAGTGGAGATATTAAAGAACTATTCCAGTTCCTATAAATTTCATTACTACCCCACTACACTATGCTCCAACAGAGCGCCATAAATACTTGCTATCAAAATTAAAAAATACATATCACAAGTCCTAGTTTGACACGGCTATGCTGTGGTTCCCTACTGTATTTCCTCATATATGCCAAGTCATATGGCTATAAAATGGAATTCATAAAACTTAGAAAACAAAATATTCTGTCTCCTCTAACGTTAGAGGCACCAGAAAGAAAATCATGTCCCAACTTGAGAGGCTACACTGATATTAACTGTGATAAATAAATCACTTGACCCCTTCAAGTGGAAAACCCTCAAATGCATCACTAAGGCATGGAAAAATAAATCTGATGACAATAACCAAGATGTGTACACACCATGTAGCTTAAATTCTTTTAAAAAGTGCAGCATGTCCATGTAACATTATTTTCTTAACATCTTTTTTTTCACTTTTCCTACAAAATACATCTTTAGGCACATATACAGAACAATCTGTGATGCATTAAAGCTGCATAAAGTAATAATTTCATAGTAATGCTAAAAAAGAACTACCAATTATTGGAAAGGGTACTGAGAACACTGACACAGCTGCTTCCATGTTACATAAACTATGAGCGACCCACAACAACTTCAAGTTCACTTCCTGTTCCCACCTCCAAAAACTGGCATACAGCTGTAGTAAATAAGTGGCTGGTGAAGGAAGTCAAGTTAACAACAGAGTGCGATAAACTTCTGTGATTTCAATGGACTAAATCTCCCAAACAAAAATGTATATTTACATTCATTAGGTGGCCAGAAAGACTCTGAAATGCTCATGTTGCTCTCTATTTGCAGAAGGTGCAAAAACTATTTGCTAACATGGCTAAGAGTTAAGGATTTAGAATCTTTCTAACCTTAGTGATCATAAAAATCACTTAATGCGGCTTTAAAATGAGGAAAGACTTACATGGGGTACTGTTTAACAGCAGAAAATGGACCAACAGTAACAATATCAAGGGGCCGGATTTGCTGTGTCACTTTGTGTCTTGTGAGGACAAATATACAGTATTAGCATGCCCTAAACCACAGATGATCAACAATAGTACATGGGTGAAGAGGTAAATTAGTATAGTTCCATTGTTTGTATATACGTGGCTGTTTCCATGTGGTATGAATTGATAATTAATGAAGGGGATGTACAGACTAAATCAACTGGAATGATCACTGCTTAGCTAGACCAAAGGCCGAATATTATAACCAAAGGCAGTCTTTAGGTTTTTTCAGGAACATGCATCACCTGTGCTTGGTGTATCAAAAGCCCCAGCTTGGGAAACAGTCGTCACTTTTGACCATGCTCACAGGGTCAAGAAACTGAAAATTATAGCTGTAACTTACTGACTTGAATGTTGTTAATTACCTCCCTCCGATGTGGTGTTTTGGAATTTTGATCGTAAAGGTTATAGATTAGTAACAATGTCAAGTGATCAATGATTTTAGCTTAATTTAAAGGTTTCAGCCCTGCTCTTATAAGTTGGGCTTCATCAGGTATATTTAAGTCCTTGGTCCGATGACATGACATTGATGCATGCTTTGCATAACTACTCAGGAATATATAAATTGAAATATTTTTCTCTTTTTTTTGGTTAAAAGATTGCACTGTTCCATGATGTACCATTTTAGTAGAGTGTCGGTGTAAACTTTCAGATCAGGGTCTGACTGGTCAATCACCAATCCATTATCACTCCCAGATCATATTTCAACATAAAAACACTCAGTTTGTTTTCCTGCAGAAAATAGACAAGATCATATACTACTGTAGTTTAACAGCAACATCATGACCGTTGACATGTGTGTTTTTCATGTATAATTTAAGAATCTAATCTCCTTTTACATCCTATGAACAGGTTTGTGAACAGAAGTTAGTGTAGCTTATTCTGTCCCTGGTAAAAACAGTCACCTGAAGTAGGCAGACATCCAGTGGAAGATTGACTCAATTCACAACTACTAACAAAATTAAGTGGGCATTACACGGTGTGGTCTACAGGAATAATGTTCATCTTTTGAGCTTCATCTGCAGACTAGATCAGACGAGGCTGATAAAGTACAGTAAAACTCCTGATCCTTACAAAAGCAACAGGGGGGCTTTCCATGAGATCTACAGCTGAGTCCTAAAGCACAGATTAAAAGCCACCAAAGAAGACCTCACCAAATCTCAGCCACTACATCCATTTCCTTGAGATATTTGACAAGTTTGTAATGCAATAAACCGTGGTTTATTGTGATCAAGAAAACTAGTGTTGACCCGCGCTGCCAATTTAACTGAAACTTAACCACCTGATAAGCTTGAAGGGACTTTTTGTTTCATGGACCGATATTCACATCGAATCTCCTCAGATGGAGCAAGAGTTAGCCCTCCGTCTTGGTTTAGGCTCTCCAAAATCTCTGTCATCAGCTGCACAGTGGCTGAAGGAGCAAATCGTCTGTGAGAGCCTCCGCATGCCCAGGCGGAATACACTATTAGACAGACTGTAGATGACACAGTTGCAAAAGCTGTTGCTGATGGCCAGCCAAGTGGTGATGAAGGAAAGGGCAGGGCTATCGAGCACATGGGAGCTTTCTAGGAGAAAGTAGATTATGTAAGGGAGCCAGAGCATATAGAAAACACTGGTGATGCGGAAGAGCACCATCGCATAGCGTCGATCTGGTCCATGACCTCCGTGATGCCCTCCGCCACTGCCACCACCTTCACCAGTCTCCATTTCCTGACTGGGAAAACGTGCCCGTCGTTCACTGATCTCTCGGTTGTGCTGCTGGCAAATTCGAAATATATGATAGTAGGTAAAACACACCACAAGTGCTGCAGGTGCATAGAGCAAGCACACTACAAAGCCTGTGAAGAGAGCAGAGGTGGGCCATGAGTGAGCGCACCACTCAAAGATGTCCCCGTGGTAGCCTGGCTTACCCCACCCGAAGAAGGAGGGCAAGAAGACCAGGCTGGAGTAGACCCAGATGAGGGCGATGCAACCTCGCAGCCTGCATGGTGTCACCAGCTGGTTGTAAGATAAGGGTTTAGTTATGGCTAGGTATCTGTCCACGCTGATACAAGCCAAACAGGCCATAGACACACTTTTGAGAACAGATATGACATAGCTGAAGACTTGGCACGTGATGGGCTCCTGGACTCCGGCAGGATAGTGGAGTAGAGACAGGGTGGGCACCAGGCAGCTGAGTCCCACCAGTAGGTCAGCGTAGGCCATGGTCTGAATGAAGTAACTGGTGGTGTAGTGGTGCAGCAGAGGGGCACAGTGGAACACAAATATCACCGTCAGATTCCCAGCAATAATGAGCACGGTCAAAAGTACAATGACAGCAGTCTCGAGGATGCATGCCTCTAGGCCTTCGTTCAGCCCCCAGCCCAAAGGACAAGAGTGGTTTGTGGGTCGGCCAGGAAAGAAGTCTCCATGGCTGCTGTTGGCAATGAGCACTGGGTACGTTGTCACTTCAGACTGGTTCATTGTTCTGGATGCGATCCAGGTGGGTCAGGTTTGTAGTGTGCCACCCATAAGGCAGCTGGTGTCAAATTGGAGAAGTGCCTGCTCCTTCCCCCTCTTTATTGGGCATCTGCAGCTCACTACTTGCTCTCTCTTTCACCTTCCTTTCACATAGCTGGGTCTCAATCAAATGAACACCGACCGGAGGAAAATCAATACAGCATCTGGGAGGATAGGACAGCCCGTTCAGCTCTCCTTTTCCAATCACTCATGGTTAGTGAAAGTAGTGGGTGGGTGGCAGTCAGGAGTAGAAAAAAAGCTGTATTCCTTCACTGTTAATACTGTGGCCGGCATCTATCCCAGAGGCAATTTTCCCTGCAGTTCTGTCATCCAGTCTGTTGCCACATCTCCTGATTCTAATGAGGGTCGCCAATAGGAGGCTGAGGGAATTGGATGTCCTCACAAGGGTAGCAAACACACACTAAGCAGGAAACCATTCAATGGGGTTAAAACTTGAAGAGAAACATACTTCTCTCCTGTTTTTATAGATCCTCTGAAAAAGGGGTGGGTAGAATATGGCTCCGATGTATTTTACTGGGTGCAGTTACCTTCCAAAAAATGTCTTTCAGTTAAAAATGTTCCTATGGACACATGATTCTTCTGAAAATACTATCCTGGTATGTGGTACATCGAAGAGTATAATATCCTTTCCTTTGAGTCCATTCAGTCATGCAATCAAAGTTTCAGTGTGCCATGGGTACAAGTGTGTTTACAGTCTAACAGCACATTTCCCTTATTTTGGAGGTCCCCTGCTCAGTGTCTGGAGCCCATGTATGCCTAGCTATTGTCCGAATCAAAACACAGACATGAACTAGAACAACATGGGGATCTCCGCAGGAGATAGTGTCACTGCTCTCTCAGCACACATGGTGCTGGGGGTGGGATGTGTTTACAAGGCATCCCTAGGCCTGAAATGAGGTAAAAACACAGGGTCTCCAATTTTTCGTGATTTATAGCGTTTAAGCCAAATGTGCAAACTTTCTCCCCGATATTCTCAACAGCAAGATGCAAAAGATAGATGAACGTGAAAGTCCAGCAGCTGATGAAAGTGTTGGCTCTGGCATAGGCAAGTGAAAGGACTCTCCAGGAGCAATGTGAGGCCAGCTGAATAACTCAGCGCTCCACTCACTTCGACTCCTCAGCAATCCTGTAGCAGACAGTTGCAGGAATGGGTGTGGGAATCAATGGGAAATCCACTCGTTTATCCCGTTAACTTGTTTTTTTTTTTTTTTATTTTTGATGGAGTAATACACTGGTAGGCGGAGGCTTATCAGCACCTCCTCAAATGCATAACTATGTTCCTCAATTATACGCCTTCTCAGACATGCATTCTTTAAATTGTAAAAAAAAAAAAAAAAGGTCTAGCGTCCTAGTGGCTTGCTTTTAACTCCTCTCTTAGTACATCTGTCGCTTTAAAAAAAAAACACTGTCAATGCAAAAGAGAAATCCACTGTAGCAGCATAAAGAAAAGACCAAGTCCCAGACAGAGTCCCAGTTTCCAGCACTGTCCTCTGTAGCCGTCCCCCCTCATTCCGTTAAATAGGATAGCCAGTGCTTTTAATAAATATATCCTTGGATCCAGCCACACAGAAAAACATGACAGCAATGCATCGGTCAGAAGCGATAAGTAAAAAAAAAAAAAATAGCGTGGAAAAAAAAGATGAGTGCGCTGATGGAAATGAGTTAAATCTGCAGCGAGGGAAGTGAGGGGACGAATAGTCCCTCAGCCCTGGTGCAGTGAGAAGGAGAGATGCTGTGACTGGCTTACACTTCCCTCCCTCCCTCTCCACACTGTCTCTCTACCTCGCACACTCAAGCTCGCTCTCTTTCTTTCTTTCTCCACACACACACACACACACACACAAACACTCATAGTCATGAACCCTCCCTCTTGCTCGCTCACTCAGCTTCTCGCTCGTCGCCCCACCTCCTCCTACCCCAGCTGCACCTGAGGCTCTCCACCACATTATTCTGTCTCACACTGGCTTTCTCCCAGAGGTAAATTTGGATACATTTCCTTCCTACATATTACTTATCTTACCACTATTTACTATTAACTAGAGCCCTGCTCCATCCCTCCCACCATCCCTGGTCTGATTCACTCTGTCCATACGTCTCCTCAGCCTTGAAGGGCCAACATCTCACAAAGACAAAAAAAAAAACATGACACTGACGTTGAGTAAACGATGACTGTTTAATAAAATCCTGTAATGTTAACTTTCAGCATTATATCAATAATAATAAAAATTACTTTAAGGTATACAAGATGAGATTCAACTGTAATAACCCCATGAAATTTGGCTCCTCTTTATAAAATTAGTCCTACTCACCTAGCCAGTTTTCAGACTCTGGTGGTTACTTTACTTATTTAACTAACAGGTTAGCACAGTTATGCCTGCCCCTTAGTAACAGTTGCCAGGCATTTTCGGGCCAGTTGGGAGCATCCTCTGGCCAGCAGATGATAAAGAGGATCAAGTGACAGCAAAACAGCTAAGCAGAAGGGCGGATGAAAGAAACTGTCAAGCACCATTGCACGAGAATCTAACTACAAAGAGGAGAATCAGTCTCATCTTTGCTTTACCGACTTGAGTCAATAAAGATGAGTCGGCTGCACGTTTACAAGACCGTTTTAGAAACCAACTTCATCACTAAGCATTTTTCTTACCAATCACGCGGGAGGTCAGGTTTTGCTACATGCATTTACAGAGCGAGAGGAAAAAATTAAAAAGTAGCTCTGTGTCTTGTAAAATAATGCAGGCTGAACGGTGATGAGTCAGTGAGGGAGCAGTTAATACATAACGTCGCACCAGGCAAATCAGTCTGTTCAATGGAAATATAATCCACACAGAAAGTCGCATACCATATAAAACCCTTGGGCCAAACTGTGTCTGGACAACTGCCAGAGAATAAGCTTTGAGATTCACAGACAATACTTGAACCTAGACCTCTGATTGAGTGTCCTTGAGGATGTAGTGAGATGTATATAAAAAAAAAAAAATTATAATGGAAAGGTGGCGTGCAACCAGTCCATCTCTTGGACAATGCTAGTATTTATACAGTATATAGGATGCTTAACCCATAACAGTGACAGTTACGCAGACTAAGTATGAAGACAGTGAATGTTTGGTAAAGCTATGGCTATGTGTGTAGTTTTCACCATTGTGCTACAGCATTCTCTACACATATTGGCCATTTATTTATGGGTGGCCATGGCTCATCTAATAACTGCAGGGTTGGCAGTTTGAATCCCACTCTCTCCTAGTCATGTGCTGCTGTGTCCTTGGGCGAGGCACTTCACCCACCTTGCCTCCAGTGCTGCTACTCACACTGGTGTCTGAATGTGTGTGAATGTCTGTGGCAGTGGTTGGGGAGAGGTGGGGGAAGTGGTGGTGGTGGGGTGGGAGGGGATGTTGGTGCGCATTGGCTGCCACGCCTCAATCAGTCTGCCCTTAGGGCAGCTGTGGATACAAACCGACTTTACCACCACCAGTGTGTGAATGAATAATGGATCCATTATATGCACTTTGAGTATGCGTTAATAGAAAAGCGCTATAATTCTAGTCAATTAACGCAGAAAGAATGCAAACTAATTTAAGTGAAATATCTCCTGTATATAATGCTAGAAACTATGAAAAGGAGAACATGCACAGCTGCCAAAAGTTCCTCAATCATGGCAACCAGATATGTTATCTAGTTATTAATTTGATCATTTAGAAAAGCACTGAAACAAAACCTGAGAGCTCACACAGAGCAAAGACTGGGAAAAAAAACCTTCTGGTCTACTGTTGTGCTGTCATTATGAAAGAGCCAGTCAATGGAGGTCGCTCAGTATACTGCTCTTTACCATTAGAGGTGGACACCGATGAAAAACACGACCAGAAGGCCACCCTTAATAATTCATTCTGCTCCAAAACAAAGCCAGCAGGGCCACTTGGAAACAAAGGTGGAGGCTGATTCACCTTTCACTGCTTCCCAGCATCCCACCTCTCCTCCTCCACCCCTGGGTTCCTGCTGACATCAGACACAACAGCAATGTGTCTGCATAAGCAGGGAGTTTACATCTGCATTATAGGTGTTTTAAGCGTCTTCACAGCAGCTCATAAGATGTAGAGGGTACATAAGAGCGTTCAAGGTGACTTTATCAGGACAAGGTGAGAAAGTACAGGAGGAAGTTTAATTCTGCAGCGCCTTTCAGGAGAAGGCCCTACAGAGCACTCAGTCAATAAAATTAATCAATAAAACTATAACAATGACAAACTATGACAATGCACACAATGAACCTCAATGCACAACAGCTGGGAAGCTTTTCAAACAAGTCTGCTACATCGACCTAGATCTGCACTCAAAAGGTTATTCAAGAGACTGACAAACCAGTCATCCCGCTTCTTAAAGGTCCAGTGTGTTAACATTGAGACAGGTTTAGGATGACCCAACGACAGAAATAAAACGCAACACCTACTCATGATTACATTTTCATTAGTGTACAGTCATTAAGATGCCAATCTACAACTTCACCTTTATATGCAACAATAATGTAATGGAGTTAAGATTAAGGCATGTTCTCTGCTCTGACCCAATGGTAGTTGATAGCACCCCCGAAACCACAAAGACAGTTAAGCAATTCCGTAAATGAACAAACAAACCCTTAAATGGTGAAGATCAAATTGTAGACCCTCGTCAATGCGAGACCTGCAGATGGTTCAGATTAAAACACCAAACAGAAGACATTAAATAATGCCCTTTCATTCACTAACGACACACAGAACGCTGTTGATTTACTGATAACTGTTCTTTCGCTGCAAATAATAACTGGAATAAAACACACTTTGGGCAAAGAATAGGGAACATGTAAAACACATATAAACAGACATAGCAAGACCCAAACCCTGAAACTATGAATTAAATCCAACTTCTGGAAGGTTAGCAATCACTTTGGCATGTTGTAGACCATGTAAGTAAGTGGTTTTGTCGGCTGACCCACATGGATACATTGACCCTAGACTCTGGGCAAACAGCATGGAGTGACATTTATACATTTGAATATTTAGTTTGCAGGGACCAGTGTCAAAATATGATGGCAGAAAATATCTATGAAATAAAAAGTTTAAAAAAAAAATTACATTATTGTTTGGGGGAAATGAAATGTTATTTTACTGCCGATTCAATGACAAACATAATGTGTAATAACTTGGGGTGAGAAGGCACAATGCCAAATATAAAGACAGACACACTCACCAAATGTAATAAAGTGGCAGATACCATCATGGTCTCATTTTACCATCATTTGTTGAACATCCTGAACAGAAAACATATCTCTATTGTTTTCAGTGCAATATCATCATGTACGCCGCATGCGGCACCGCTTCCGGTTCATGGTAAAAAGGAGCGCTAAGGTTCAAAGGCCAGCTCTCTCCTGAAATCACCATCTATCATCTTCATTTACTCTCACACTACATGTCAGTGAAGCCCAGTCTGAGTGCTCAGGTTCAGATATTTATATTCATTATTCCACAGCTCCTATTGTCCTTGTACCATGTGGGCCAGGGTGTAATGTACTGTACGTCACTACAGTAAACTAGAAAGGATGAATGTCAACAATGACTTCCGTTTTATGAAGTTTATTTCCTTTTTTTTAAACAAAGAAAATCCACATTCTGTTGAATAAATGACCATGAGTGAGTTGCAGTACATGACAAATGTTTTTCCACTGCAAACTCTACAGCCACAATGGGTCAGACAGTAAAATAAAAGTTGAATGATATATTAATAGAGTTGTTTCTTCATTTAGCTCAAAAAAGTAAGAGTGCAATTTTATCAGTATTTTTGCCAGTTTATCATTTACACGTGTATTATATTTTTCATGTCACAGCAAATATACAAAGGCACAAAACATTTAGTAACAGGAAGAACATTGTTAAAATTCCTCTCATTTTTAATTATTTTTAATTATTTATTTATTATTATTATCGTTATGTGCAAAGATACTTTGACATGCTGCAATTTTACTTTTGTGACAATGAAACAAATAGAAAATGTATTATTTCACACATTCATACCTTAGGCCAGACTGGAACATTTGGTTGGCTGGTTTTGGTCCGTGGGGCGTATGTTTGTTACCCCCGATTTAGACATACAATTCTCACACATTTATTAAATTACAGAGAAACCAAATGCTACATTATAAAACAAAAAGGAGAGTGGTACTGCAGTTTTGAGGCTCCAGTGGCTGTGAGGACTTAACCACAGCAGTGTTGTGACCAGAAAACGCAGTGTGGACTGCATCTCCCTAATCTGAGCTGTCATATCAGTGTCAGCATGGCTACAAGGGTATGCTAATACAAACAATGTACAGTATGTACTCGCTACACTACATACTATTCAGCAGTAACAGCTGGTACAAACACACCTCTTTATTCAAGCTGAAATTGGCAAAAATAGTTCCAGGGTCCCTATATGTCAGTGTCCTGTTCTACTGAACCAACAGCAGTTGAATGTCTGATATCTGGAACCATTTATATGTTACAAACCATCAACATATGGACCGCAGAAGGAAAGGGACATTTTTAATATTTTTAAAATTTATCAAAAAAAGGAGAAAAAAAAACCAAATTTTCTCACCTTTCAGTCACAATCAGTCAACTCAATGTACAGGTCATTTTGGTCAAGGCAAAATATTAACCATATTAACAGTATGTACATCTGCGAATGAGTCCATAAAAACAGTACATTTATGTTAGATAAATATTGGATAATTACTGCTTCATTATTGTCAGAGCAGAGGATTATTACACAGAATACACATTGTACAGTGAAGTACCATCAGTGCACGAAATGATCGATTCATGCATAACAGGATATTTCAGCATATCACTGTTGTTTTCTTATCCTACTATTATTATCCTTGAAGCTTTGTTCACAATGATATTTGTGCAAATACAGCACCGTGAAGTGAAATGAAAGACAGGAGACCTGTGCCATCATGGCATCCACTGGGGTTCTGATATAGATACATGAACAGGAGCTTGAAAGCTGCATTATGGACCCACACCGAGTTAGGGTGGGGCTGCAGTGAATAGACCTATATTGTACGGAGGGGAGAGTGTCAGGAATGTTGTTTAGCTGTGTTTTGATTACACCATGAACTGTGTGTGCATGCATGTGTGTGAAAGGCTGTGATCGTTCTGAAACAGTTTTTTTGTTTATCCTCGATTTGTTGCCAAGCCACAGCATACAGAGTATACGAGCACTGCAAAAAACTAATGTGTATTTTGCATCAGTGCATGCATGGCTGTTTTCAAAGACTGTGATGACGACTAATACAGGCACAGTTAACATCCTCAAACCGCATTAGATTCACACAAAGGGTTATTTAATTTGGAGTGGATGCTTTTTTTAATCAATATTGTGTCTGTTACATGTTCTGTGTATTTGTAGATTATTATTTGTAAATAGTGTATTTCTAATTATTTACTATATTAGCATGTGAGTTATTTGTGAAATTAACCTTTGCTTCTGAGTATTTGAGTTACTAGTGATAGCTAGTAGGAGGGACAAAGGCTGTTCAGCACTGGCACCATTTGATCTAACTAACCATGGGCTGTGGTTTAATAGGAGGGATTGGGTTTTTCGTAGTGTAGCTTCATTCTGATATCTGTTTGACATTCATGTCTCTCTCTTGCAACACTGATGTGGAAACTGTTGAAAGACACCGTGAAAACACCACGGTAATGCAGAATATAAAACAGGGAATGCATTTTCGGTCTCTCAGGCTAATGCCAGGAAATACATGCATCCCAGTATGCTAGCGTAGCAGCAGATGCATGTGTAAATAAACAAAGAAATATTAAATAAGGCATAAAAATTAACTGTAATGTTGCATTTGGTGCCTCATGAACCATGTGTCATACTAACACATTAGCTGTTAGGTCCTTGTGTCCATTTGCCGTTAACCTATAATGCCTTTCTGGCGTCTAATTCAGCAATGGTCATGTGATCCATACATTACATTCACTTTATGCACAAAGCATCAAATACAAACCCAACATTATTGGATATGTTTTTAACCATTACCAATTGTAAATTATAGAGCTACTTATGATTTTTTAAAAGAATTTTTTAATTTTAATGACTATAAACTTAATACAAAACACACTTCAATAGTCTCAGTTCCACGTTAGATTTGAATTGAACATAAACATCAATTGTCTTTTTTATTTGGTCTTAAATAAAAAAGACCATTCAGACATGTTTTTGCAACATGTCTGAATGCATGTTGCAAAAACATGCATTCAGACATGTTTTTGCAACATGTCTGAATGCAAAAACATTCAGACATGTTTTTGCATGTCTGAATACATAAAAAGTCATATTCTAGCACTTTAATCCCATCTCCTCACTGCTTTACTCTTAGGTTGCTAAAAAGAATTAAAGCCAAATCTTTCAGTGTTGATGCATTGTGGGGAAAATGGGGAAACCAAGGAGGCCAACAAAGTATATATGCAAGATTCCTTGTGATGACTGCAGCAGTTGATTTAAAAGGTAAAATTTTGAGTTGCGTCTTCATAAACAGCTATATTCAATTATCCAAATAGCAAGTAGTTAATGAACTACAACGTGTTAAGACACAGTCTAAAGAGACAGCATCACCATGGTGATAACTTCCACAGACACATGTAGATTATGAAGCGTGGGTGTCGTATTATTCCGACCAGGCTTTGTGTTGATACTACATTTGATTACATTGACATAGTGTGCAGTCTTAAAATGTCACTGCTAAGCTTGCTAAAAATTTGGCTTTTTGTCATCTTCAGTAGGAGTACCTACAAACAGATGAATGCTCTGAAGTTAGCAGATTTTCAATGCCTGAAAACCAACACCATTAAACATAACCATATCTCAAAATATGGGTTTGCTTACTTATCATCTGTACTCCAACCACAGCACTAATAGGACAGAACATATGAGTTATGGCTGTTTTGAGATATTCTGTAATGTATGCAGGGATGTTTTTGCCTCCACGGTGACGACTAGGTATCTGGTGTGCATTCCTCCTGCATGTTTGGTTAAGTATGCATCAGTGAACAGTGGTTTGACACGATGCCTGACATGAAAAAAATAATCAGATCTGATTACCTATGTCAAATACATATTCTCATAACCCTCCCTTTTATCAGTTTGGGTTGAGGCTTGTCGTTGAGGGGTGACTGTGGGCCCTGAACCCGGATTAGTTGAGACGCAATGGTATAGATAACACACTCCAAAGCCTGGTACTGCCCCAGGTAAATATTCAATCTAAAGCTGAAAGAAGACCAACTGTTTGTGCAACACAATCTCTTTTGTTTCATTCAGTGTGGGGCTATCTGCAGCCTGCTGTAGTGGAACCAATGCTTGTGGCTTCCGATTACAGCCGTGGTACCTGTGAAGAGATCCTGACCTCTGTTAACTCACTGCCTACGCTGTGAGTGAGACTGGTCTTTGGAAATAGCTGGCTGGACTTTTTTAAGCTGTGGGTTCAAGCGTGGCAACACACCTTGGGCTTGTACGGCTCTGGGGAGAAGAAAAGGTTGTTCAAATGTCACTAGCACATCCGCCCCACCTGCCCCCCACCCCCAACCTCCGGCTCAAACACAACACCACACCAGCCGAGAAAAGAGTTATTTGTGAATGTCTCAGATGCCCCAAGGCTACAGTGTGTGTGACAGTGTGTATTTGTGACTTTGTGTGTGATGACTGCAAATGTGAGCAGTACAACAGAGAACATGACACTTGCAATCTGTGATATGAAGCCGATCAGCCATGGGCCATATGCTGCTAAATGCTCACAGAGTCCATCCCGGTGCTTCTCACCTTGGGATCAAAACACACCAACAGGTCACCATGTCATTTTGGAGAATATCAACAGGATTTAGAGTTTCAGAAAACAATAAAAACACAAGTTCAATATTTTTCCCCTCTGAACAGAGCTCAAAATATGCAGAACAAATCGAATGAACTATTTTGATCAATGGTTTCAGGTCCATGTGTGCAGCAGTCGGCGTCAGTGAGTAAGATTAAGATTAAGAAAAAAGATTCCACATTCAGCCCAATTTGACCTCAAACACCAATAAAGCACCAGTAAAATAATTGCATAATAACCTATAGATAATGCCATGGTTAGGGCTGAACGATTTCCAGAAAAGAGTTGTATTGCGATTTTTCTGGCAGATATTGCGATTTCGATTTCAACCACG
>JAPTHA010000019.1:6927392-6940719 GCA_029814585.1 Gymnapogon annona | reverse complement strand
CTTGTTTGGTCGCTGACACAGAGTCACCACTCTGGGTGTTTCTACACCATAGACTACCGTGTGAGAAATGTAAAAAAGAAAAAAAAAAAAAAAAATCGTCGGTTTTCACGATCCGAAAATCGTGTTGTCTGAAATCGCGATTTTCGATCTAAAACGGTAGATCGTTCAGCTCTAGCCAAGGTCAAACTTTTCTCCATGGTTTAGAGTGAAAAAGTTATATTGAATTCTGAAAATATTTACATCTACAAACTATCATGAAAAAATAACATGAACCACCTGAAATATCTTAAGAAAACTAAGGGCATTTTTAACAATATTCTGCTTCAGTTAATAATTTACATGTGTACATTAAACTGCAGATCACAGTAGAGCTAGAGATACACAAAACATAAGTATTCTATTCTCTGCTATTCTATATTATTCTATTGTACTCAGTGTGTTAATTCATCTCCTTTCCTGGTCCTTGCACATTACAGTGCTGAACTGGAAGTTGTATCTGCCATGTGATGAGACTCTGGGGAGGTTGAGATTTTTTTACACACATATATTTTTTACAACATCCAGGATGTGTGTCTGTGAAGAAATCATAAAATGTTTTGTTTTTAGTAAAATTCTACTGCTGATTGCTGAACAGTTACTTATTATTATATTGTACATTTCTACAACTGAAAAAATGAAAAGGCACTTTAATTATATGTTTAAAAGTAGAAAACTGTCTACAGTTTAACACCCGTCAGCTCTGAGTCACTGGTACATCTGTCAAGAACCACTGCTGATACACAGCAGTGATACCTCTTTCATAAGGGCAACAGTAAAATGACTTAGAATTCAATCAGCATTAATATCGTCACCGAGCCAAGACGACAATTAATAAGCTCCACATCACCCTCGCCTCGGCTGTCATTCGCCTCCTGTTCCCTCACCCCTCTGTCTTTCCTCACTTCCATTCATTTGGTTCAGCTATTAATAGCCCAGCCAACCGCCTATCAATACCATCACTACTCTGGCAAAACAGAGGATGGGGGCGTGGCCTGTTCAGCGGGATGAGAATAAATGAGCAGAAGTACAGCAGCGTGGTCTTACACAAGAGAAAAGAGAAGCAGAAAAGGACAGATCGTAAATGTACAAAGAGTCTAAGAAGAGAAAACAAAGGAAGAAGGAGAGGAGAATTGCTTAGCAGCAATTAACGGAGACCCTGATAACTGGGGGGGAGTGCAGTGAAAGGGAAACGACAAATAACACAAATGGGACAAAGGGAGACATTTACGCAGTTGGTGATGGACAACTAAAATATGGGACTAAGGAAAAAGAAATCTGCCAGTACTCTTGACGTTTAAGCACATTGCTTTTATCTCATTTTCCCTCAGTGACTACAAGCTCATATTTATGGGTCCACATTCCTCCTGCTCAGTTTTCTGAGTTTTCTGTGCTTATTGATTGTGGCAGGTAGTTGCACCAATCTCTGTAGGGAAAAGCAAAAGACTACCATATTATCCATAAAAGTCGGGACCTGTTGTGTGTTTATATCACCTTTTTCCTATATGCTGATGTCGGGGTCAGTAATAGATTTTCACACAACCATGGACTGCAATAATTGCAACATCTCCGGCCAACGTTGAATATACAGTCCTGTGCAAAAGTCTCAGCAGGGTAAAAATGAGCAGACATACTGTATTTGTCATTCTCTTTGTCAGAAACAAAAAATAAAGCAAATATGCACACAGCCTCAAAAGACACTGATAACTGAACTAAACATGTTGGAAATGTTAAAGTCACTATTTGATGTGATCTGAAAAATGTATTCAGTTTTGTTCAATTTCTTCATTGTTTTATCCACTTTGCTGACTACTTTGTTAATTTTTATTCATTGTGTTTGTCATTATGTTCATTTTTGTGCAATGTGCTGGTTCCTCCCTATGATTTGTTGATTATTTTGTTCATGTGTTGAGTGGAAGTTAAGTAAAATAGTGCATTTTTATAAGAGCATGACAGTTTGTTTCAATTTCATTTTAACAAATTGTGTATCAACCCAGAACTGAAGAAAACCCAGCAGCGTATCAGTTAGAGGCCAAAGAGCAGCTGAAACCCCCGGAGTCCTGACACTGTGTTGAGTACAGTTAAATGTCAAAGCCAAATGAGACTGTTCTCAAACATTCAGGGTTCAGAGGAACAGCTGTAATGATAAAGGCAGTGTTGGGAATTTGCTGTAGGCCCCCCTTCATCAATATGCTGTTACATCATTACCATTTACACTGGCAGCCACAATAAAACCACAAAACACCTCCATTTTCTGTCTCTCTATTTTTCTCACACATACACACGTACATTTTATAGAAAATTTACAGCTAAAATGCAACTACAAACAAACTATACAGTATAAACCAGAAAAATAGAGTTTAAAAACAGTGAAAGTCAGCTAATCACACTAGTAGAACCCTCCAAAAGTTTGTAACAAAAAGACAGCTAAAAACCTTGGTAAATAGTGCCCATCAATGGCAGCACCTACTCTGGTATGTAACTTTCTGCGCTGCTCATTTCCACCCCACCACTACCAGCAAACGCAGGTCTTCACCATACCAGAGACAAAACCAACTTACAAGGGTTACAGTAGAAATATGACCCATGACCCCTCCTTTCAGAGAAGTCTGAAGTATTTCAACCAGTACACACCATCGAGTAAAATTAGCTTAACAGCAGAAAAGTACTGCACAGCAGTAATGCTGTGAGAACCTACAAAACTTTAGGTGCCAGTACGTAATTTAGGTAACTACTACACCGAGGTGATACAGTGAAAAACCTTTGGTTTGGATGTGACAAACATTTTCACCTAGGGTTAATGCACATTATGCACAAATGTGTGTCATGGTCCCAAATTTCCTATAGAAACCAAACGTTTTAAAGCACTTTCACTTTGTGTGTGTTCATTTACCTTGGTGATGAGGATGCGGTAGTGCTCAAGCAGGTCATGGTTGTCGTGGCAACCGGCCAGCAGCTGCCAGACTTCAGCTCTGAGAGGCTCAGGAACGCCACTGCGAACCAGCGAGGGCAAACCTTTGGGACGACTGGATAGGTTTCCATGCCTGACACAAAGACAGAAAGTTCCATTTTGGATTTGTATTTATAATTACTTTGAACGATTCAATGATTCAAAGATTCTCACCCTGGTAATTGCAAGGCATTAAAAAGGGGTCAGTCTACAATAGAATATGAGAATAAATAAGCAGCATGAAGAATTAACTATGACAGAATATAATATAATGTCAATGTATCCAGACTAGCGGTAGGAATCTGTGCACTTTAATGTTAATTTTAATTTGCATTGCAGCTGGACAGATTTGGTAAGTGTTTTCTAATGAAGTCCTCCGAGTATTACAGCAACACGTGGGATGCCAGTATTTAAACCAGTCAATCTATTACTGAGAGAAACACCATGAAAACTTCATGTTGCACCGACGCATTACACCCACAGACTACTGCTGTGATTCACTTAATCTTGACTACAATAACTCAAGGTTCACTACCTTTAAATGCACTGAAATTACAGTATTGAAAGTGTGAATTACAGAGTACAGCTGAGCCCATATCGCTTCGATCTGCACTAGCTGTCATGCACAACGCCGTATACGGGAAACAGAGGGTCAAGAGAGCAACTGTATAACTGCAGCACCAGTCCAAGAGCAAATATCTGCCCCTGAAAGCACACTGCCAGCTGTTTTTAATGACGCTTGAAAACCCATCATAATGTATTTATTGAGGCCACGTGAAGGCAATTTCACAATAAACTATTTTGCTTTATTGTGCTGATGCAAGAGCAAACAAACAGCCTGTGAAACCAAAATGGAAAAACAAAAAAAATCTGTTCAATTTCGCTTGTGTGTGTAACAAAAGCAGGAAGAAAGAAAGTATGTGTGTTATGGTCGAAAAAATAACACAGCTTTTATCTTAATGAATATTTTACACTCTACAAAAGACTAAACTGTAAAAGAGTCACTTAACTTGCAGAAATGCTTTTCCGCACAATTAATTTAAAGTGTGTTACGTTGATCATGTCTTTGTTCACTGTTGACAGAATCTTAACCCATTCCCCTTTGTCAGTTCCATGTTGTGCGGTTTCTTACCATCTGGTTAGGAACGCCCCCCAGGACTCCAGGATTTTCTCTGGACAGTCTTTAGAAACATCTCCTGTCCCGCTGGGGATTTCATTGTCGCTATCTGCAATAAACAAAAAACATTCAAGTTACTGATGTGGAAATAGCCTGAATATATAAATACAAAAGTATGTGGACACAGTGAATCCAGGTGTTTGTATTCTGAAATTTGTCATTATTTTAAGATATCCTAGGCCCCTATAAAATAGTTTTATATTGGTCTTCCAGAGATTTTGAAGTTAATGGTTAGTTGTGGTAGAAAATTATTTTTTCATCTCTTTATCCCATATAAAACTATATTATTCTCATATTGGATAAGTTTTGTATCCCAGACCCCACTAAGAAAGTAAACACCTGGATTCAACGTATAGACATTCTTTTGTCCACACTTCCTTTAAGACACCAGACATCAGCTAGGACAGAAAAAAACATGCCATGGAAATATGAAGTGTACCGTACATGTTCAGTCTGATACCGTTCTGTGCAACAAGGACACTGCGGCTCTGCCTACTCTTTCTCTTACTGTCTGGATGTTGGCATTAAAGACAAGAGCCAATCAGCACAGTCCACAAACCATGGTTAGATGCACAAGCGCTAATTGACTGCCTGGCCTGTTCTGCTGCTGGAGAAGAAGCGCTCCAAGCACAGGAAAAAAAAAAACGCCCACTGGAACAGACAGTCCACACTCGGCTGCTGCACGTTTCAACACACCATACACACCAGGACCAGACATTTGTGTAGTACGAGGCTTTCTTTTACATAAGCAGACAACAGTCATTGAGATGGCGTATTTTTCACCTCAGTAACCTACTATATTAGTGGCCAACCATAATTATCGTCTATATTCTGTGGTATATTGCAAAACTTCATTTTATGATACTGTATCAATATGAATTTCAATATCAGAATTTTTACTTTCTTTCCTCACAAAAACTTCTCAGTTTCTCTTTCAAATGTATCTTCCTATAATACTGGAAAATCCACAATTTTGAAAGTTTCAATTCTTGTAATCAAGCAAGTTTAAGTCGAGAAAATATAGAAGACATTGTAATGTAATCCGAAATATTACCCATCATCCCCTGGCTGTAGTTGAGCCTTTAATGTACTTATTGTGACAATGTTGACACTTTATTTCCCAGATCAGTAATCCCATAAAAATAGTTTTTAAAAAATGTGGAAGCTTAGACAGATAAGAATGTTCCCAGTCATCCATGAGTAAAAGGTCCTTTTTCAAGACTTACCTGATAAAATGGTATGATGACAGCACAAATGTGTATCCACGTTTTTACACAGACATGTGAAGCCAGAGGTTGCCATAAAAATGCCATCCCACAAAGCATTTCAACGAGACATACAGTAAACAGGATGAATTATGAGGGATTCTTGGTATCTCAGCAGCAGAATAGGGAAACCATAGACCCTTTAGCGGCTTCAAAGACTACAGTTGAAAGCCATCACTCATGGAAACCTTTACTAATGCCTCAAAACTAAATAAACTCTTAAGACATTTTCATGTACATGCAGCTTCGATGCTAAATGCCACGCGTCCTTCAAACATCCTCGCAGCCTCAGCAGGAGCTTTTCAGGTCTTTATAAATGCTTGATAAGACCTTTGAAACAGCTCCGACACTGCACAAAGTCACGGACTCTCTTCTCCCATCGGTTGAGGACACATGGGTTAAATGACATCGCCAACAAGACAGGTAAAGCAGTTGGAACGATATCAGGAAGTTATCACGAAACGCTGTCATTTCTCAATTATTTCTGCAACTTAAAAAGGTAGCACCAAAATCGCTACTCACTCCATCTCTACCACATGATGAAAGAAACAACGGTAACAGCTACTTTCTAAACTCTGGTGTTACATCACACACCATGACCCCAATCTGCAGGAAATTGGTTTCGTCTCATTTGAAAAAAGCCATTTCTTATGCTTACATTCTACCTACAATCACTTTATCATTAGTAGTTTTGTTATTATTAAACTACACACACAAACACAGTGCACAATATTGTCATTTTAACATAATACTGTACTATGTTAAAAAATTTTAGTTTTAATGTCCCATAAGGTGCTAAGGTTATATACACAGTTATAAAAGTCAGGAATAAAAAAAAGTATAAAACAGTAAAGTAAAAACACACAAAACTGAGTCCAGTGTCAAAATGTTCATAGTAGACTGGGGACAGTAATGATCATAATGTTCTTTTTAAGTGAAGTGGGTTTTCCAGTGTCATTAGATTAGATACCTTTATTAGTCCCACACGGGGAAATTTCAGACATGGGGAAATTTCAGGCACGGGAAAATTTCATGTTTTCATCTTGAGTTTTTTTTTATTTTATTTGTGCATATTGGATGTTGTACTGTCTTTCATTACATTTCACTGTGATTCCTTTTTTTCTTACGTCTATGTACTTTATATGTTTTTCTTTAGACATTTTTTCTACTGTGTGGTATAAATTGCCTTTTGTACATTTTCATGATTTTTGTATTTTCTCATACATGTACATTTTCTTGTTTTTACTTACATATTTCAATTTTTTTTTTCCAGTAAACAATGTAACAGTTACGTTCATACGCTACAAGACAAGATTCCCAACCCACGATGGTAGGTTCAGAGGTTAAAGGGGTTAAATGGGAAGGGGTCACATTTCATTTTGGATTTTTAGTATTCTTTTAAAACATTTAATTTATATCTTAGGCATTTTCTACATATTTCAAGTACAAGAAAATAAAAACCCATCCCAGTGAATTGAATGTGTGTATTTGCAGCAGTGGCATCGACTCTAGAAGTGCATTCATTTCTGAACACAATGAGACTGACCTCCAGCTCCGTGGCCCTGAGCGCCTTCAATTTTCAGCTCTGGGGGAGTATTTGAGGGGGGGCATTGTAAAAAAGGCCCTCTGAACAGCTCCCACAGCGACGCTTCAAAGCCGTCAGCTGTGGCCTTGGCGACAAACTCGTGACTTTGGGTGAGTCGGCGGCGAAACAAAGAAGAGACAATTTTTGCCTCCCACCCAGTTAATACATTTGAGCTTCAAGGTAAAAAAAAAATAGATCGAAAAAACAGTGGCGAGAAGAGAGAAGACAGGCATGCATGTGATTTAGATTCTTCATCTGCATCACATTTTTTCAAGGTTTATAGTTAAACGCGTTTCAAAAGTTAACATTTTGTACTGGGATAATAAAATATAAAGCTTGCCTGTATCTTTATTTATTTAACCCTTTGACCAGAGACATTATTTCAATCAAACAGGCTGTTTGGAATTTGAAGAAGTGTCCTACAAGCTGCAGTCAGTTTGTGCTCGTGTTCCTTTTCCTCAGTGGTTTTGTTTTATTGTGTGTTCCAGGATGAAAACAGGTGGAATAACAGACAAAGAGAGGAGTTGAAGTTTCATAGGTATGGACTAAATAAGGCACCTGGTATGTACAGTAAAAAGAGATTTAGGATGTTGAACAAGAACACACTCAACAGCAAGGGTTTTGATCTTTTTTTTTTTTTTGGAGATTTTTACTGAATAGCCAACTGTACAGACGCAGACAGTCACTCAACAAACTGGAAACATTTGTTCTGTCACCTGTTATAGCCCTGTACAAAAGCCATCTTTATCTTTGTTGTATTTTCAGGGTTGAAATGATCAAACATATTTATTCGTCTTTTTTCCCCACATGGAACCAGAAAATACATTCACAGTCTTAGGAAACGCAGAAAAGGCTGAACTAAATCCATCAATAGTGTGACGTCTGACCCCATAGCAGGGAAAATCTAACATGTTGAAGTAAACTTTATTATTTTATATATATTTTTAGATTTTTTTTAATATCTCCACCATTTTATTTAGTTTGTTAAATATTTCTTGTATTTTTTATTAATTTTCGATTTGTTGATGTGTTATTCTGATTGAATTGAATGGTTGAATACTTGTCATTTTTATTGACTATTATGATCACATACACACTTTGTAGATTACTTTACCCACTTTCCAATAGCTATGCTTTTTTTAATTTTACTTGTTTAACTGTTATTATGTAACTGGTCCAGCCAACTTCAGATTACATTGAGCTTAACGTGGCCTTGGCATAGATGATCCCTTCAGCAGTAAACACTTTATAATCAAATCAAAAGTCACATTTTCCATTAATTTTCTGGGTTCATGGTAGTTAAGTCAGGTGATTATTTGATGCGCCTTTTCTTAGAACCTAAAATTACGTTGGCCTTAAAAACTCACTATAGGCAGACTTCAATTACACAGTGTAAAGTGTTAGGAGGAAAATTAGCATAACCTACAATTCAACTGCAAAAACCTAAATGAACATGTGCACATTTGTCCAAAACAATATCATGAAGTGTGCAGCTTGAATGGTGGCCTAATCTGAGACACCTGCAGCACAGCACCAGTGTTCAGGTGGAAAAGCCGGTCCTATTAGTGGGTAGAAACTGGGTCATGTTTGGAAGCACCACAGTCCAACAGCCACTTACCAGCTCTGTGTGGATGCATCTGTGCAGCGACCCACACCTGCAAAGTTTCCCTTCGTACATGTCTAATCTATTGTAAATAGCTTTGTGTTGTATCAGGGCTGTCGAATATAAGGCCCACAGACAAAAATCAGCCCATCAAAAGGGACCAATACAGGAAAAAAAGGAAAATTACATAAGATTCAAGATATGAATAAACTGAACAACTATGTACAACCTTTAAAGAAAAATAGGTGCAATTTTAACATGTGTCAGTTTATTGTCAACAAAACTTACAGATCGCAGTGGATGTACAAGTGTGTTGGCATTCCATGGTTAACATTGCACTTTAGTTCAAGTTAGTCCCATTATATTGTGGCAGAATAGTTTGGAAATGTAAATATTTTCAGGATGTGAAAAATTCAAAATATTAAAATATTATGATAAATGGTGACAAATCACTCAGGAAATGTTAGGTATTAAGAAAAATTGTCTAAAAATTCTGTATGGGTTAATTGATCTGTCATATGTAGGAAATGTTGAACAGGAAAGGGGGCAATGGGGGTGGGTTTTGTCGGTGATGGCTTGACACAGGAGTGCCAAATCCTGACAGAATGAGCTTAGAAAACAAGTAGCCACTCACACTTCCTTCCCCAGTGCAGACGCAAGCGTGCATAATCACACAAATTGCTGTCCCTAGCCTCAGAGATTCTGCTCAGAGCTTATTGATGTTCACTGTGCAAAACACACACACACTTGCATACGTGCACACACATGATGTGCTGTGAAAAGAAAGACCTTCTTTTATATGAAAACACAGTTCAAATGCAGCGCCAAAACTCTATCCACAATGCAGCATGTTTCATATAATCTATACACACTTTAATACACATTCACACCAGTCTTTACAAGCATAAACTAAATCAAACTTCACTACCTATTAACATATAGTAGTGATTTGTACATGTGATGTGTGTGTTTGTGAAAAGACCTTGATACACACACAGAGATGGTTTGCAAACCCTACTTTAGACTGAATATTTAACGTGATCTAATTTATGTCAGGGTCTCATGCCACACAGGAAGAAAAAAAATACTGCTGCTGAATGTATGGAACCTACAGTAAAACAAATGTTCCCTTGAAAATGCTATCTGCAGCAAACCTATTTTTTGCCGCTGAGAAGGTTTACAGAATGTCAGGCTTTTCTCTGAAATAGAAGGTGACATGGGATTTGCACAGGGCGACACAATGTGAGATCGCAGTTTTCAATCAAGCAACATTTGGAAGATAAATGAGGCTTTGGTAGTTTGTGTGTGTGTGTGTGGATGATTTCTCCTGAAGAGTTTGGTATGTGGATGTGCATAGAGACAGAAGAGCCATCCTTCTTATGGTTATTATGTAACAGTCAAAGTGCTGGTCCATGCTAAAGAGTCTACATATTGCATACAGTTACATTATGTTTACAGCGGCAGCCCAGGTACTCAGCTCACATTTGTTGCTCAGATGGATGCACAATTTTCTGATAGAAGAGTGTAAAATACCTGAGCTGACAGTGTTTCCTGACGCTATGGAAAAATGAAGCTACTTCTCTGGCCTTCCTACTTAGAGCAGTCTGAGCAAATTTCAATAGCGACTGTCATTACGGCTTTCAATTACATCTGTCAGCAATCACATGTGATTAAGTAACATTTAAGCAATATTTCTATGGCCTCACAAAAGTCATCACATAAAAGTTCTCGGAAATACTTAGGATTCTAGTTTCTTCCTACACCTCTTGACTTATAATAGAGTCACTGGTAATTCTAAGAGAAACACAAAAAAAATTGCATCTTTAACGCAGCTCATGTTGAAGGTTGAGTTCCTTTCATTTCAGTTTTTTTTATTTATCCTTTTATTTATATTGAAATTTATCCCATGGGTCGAACTGGACCATTTGGTGGGCAGATTTTGGCCCCCGACGCCTTATGTTTGATACCCCTAGTCTAGAGTGATATAAAAGTTACATGAAATCTGGTTCAATTGTTAACACTGATTATTTTGGAAAGATCAAAGTTATACATTTTTCAATCCGTCTTCACTGCACTTTATTTTTTAGAACGTTTAGCAACTTTCAGCTGCCAACTGTAAACTTTCCCATTGGTTGGGATCAATAAAATCTTATATTATGTATCTTTCAGGAAATGCACCTAATCACAAATAGAACTACCAGATGTGAGTCACCTTCTTGCAGATTTGGGAAACTTTTGTACAGTCTGAACATAACCCTAATGGTAATGAGCGCAGAAACCAATCAAGTGACGACAGACCAAAGGAGACGTGTGTACAGACCTTCATCAGCCTCATCTTCCTCAGGTGGCGAGGTCAGTTGTCCTCTTCCTTCATTGTTCCTTTCTGCTTCCCTCAGAAGACTCACCACCTCATACATCGCGTCGCTTTGACCAGTCCTGTCCGGTGGTTGCTGGATAGAGACATTTAAAAAAAAAAAAAGACATTAATGAGTACAGTGTATGTAGACCGAAACAATCACATTTTCTTTTTTTTTTATAAATAGTGAGGTACATGAGAATCCAGTTGCAAGGAGCATAAATTAGACCTTAAAGAGTATATATGGTTTTATAAATACACATGCATATTTAATCCTGTGATAATTTTCCAGTACAAGCTGTGAACTACACCATGTGGACAAAAGTATGTGGACAGGTTGAATCCAGGTGTTTGTTTTCGAACAGTCATAAGGTCGTAATATAGTTTTATATTGGGATAAATATTTTTGCATTGATTAGTTTGGTTTAAATTATTATCTTTGTTTCCAAAATGCCTCAGAGATAGTTTTATCTTAAATTCATTCAAGATAGATTTTTTTAATCCATGACTATGAAATATTGAGGTTTCTAAATGATATGGACAAGAGGGAAATTTAAGACGGAGAACATTTAAAATCATAGACATGGAGAAAAAAAAACTGATCAAGGCAATGATATTTATCTCAATATAAAACTATATTCTGACCTGAGTCACTGTTTTGTAACCCAGATGCATTTTAGAAAACACTTTTTCTTTTTTTTATATGGATAAAAGTGTCCACATACTTTTATCCATATAATGTACACATCTCTATAACTGCAGGATGGTGATTACTGTAGTAATGGGGAACACAATGAGAAACCTGTGGAAAATTTAGTCATTAGTGGTGCTAAGGAAGGAGCAAATATCATTGTCAAATAGGCAATATTCGCTAGGATAATGGCTACATGCACAGTCTGTCCAGTCAGCACACGGTTCTCCTTTCATTGTCAAGGACAAGCAGCTCTCAAAACCCAAGAAAAAAAACAATCAGCGGGTATTTTCATCAGCCTGAGGTTGGCAGCAGAGGGTTAACCCACACCCATCAACCAGCTGTCTGTACAGCATTAGCCAAACAAGTGGTCAGATTTGTGTTCACTGCCCAATGAGAGCGATGCCAGTGTGAGGATAGAGCTAAGGGATGGAGAGCCGGCTGCAAGGGCTTTGTGGCCAGCTTGTCAATAACGCACTCATCCAGCTGTGAGTAACAAACAAAAACATGGTTAAAAAAATAATAATAGCTGTCCAATCACAGCTAAGAGAACTTGGTTGGGACAAACAGAAAAAAACAGACAAAAGGAACTCTATAAGGAACTACCAAAATGCATCTTGGTGGATTTTCATTGTGTCGTTGGACTGCTGCAGATTTGTACTCGACTCAGCTACCTTTTAGAAATGTCAAAAATTAATTGGATATTCTGAAGTGAAGTCGAAAGTAAAAACTTTTGTGTCAAACCACAGTGGAAATTTAGTCTGAAATGAGATCATTTCCTTTTTTTTAAAAATTCACCAAGTTTTCTCTCCTTCGTGCAGCTCCACTTCCTCCTTGAAAGAGACATTAAAAATCCTCCATTCCTAGTCACTCGCCACTCAAAAATCGCAGTGCCGGTTCAATTATGAAGTAACCGATCGATAGCGACTACAGAAATGCAACAAAAGAACAAAGTCACCACCCGACTTGACCTTGGGTCCCATAAGCTACTGATGTTTATTTCAAGTCTATTCAATTACTGGAGCGCTGTTGTCTCTCTCCTCCACCTGGTAGAATGGATCAATGAGCTGCATTGATCTGCCCACTCGTATGGCGTCTAATGACTAATTCAAGTCAGTGATGAGAGCACAAATTGGGAGGGAATATCATAGCGGTTCTATTTTTAGAGGAAATCAGAGGAAGCTTAGGTAACATGTTGGTGTTGCTACAGCCATATGCCAGTGAAATGTTACTCCTCTGGGTTAAACAGCACATCAAATTAGCACTCATGAAAATGTGAGAGAAGCACACAGTCGAAACTCCACTGCACTAACACAGTACATGCACTCTATGGATTTACAGTAACAATTTTACCTTTTAGGCTCCAGTTTTCTTGTTCCAAGTTTTCAGCAAGTTTAAGTCATTGGTGGATTTTAAAAGAGTATTTTTACTTTGTTACATTACCCAAGTAAATACAATAATTCACACTTAATTTTACTCAGTTACATGTTGCAGCAGTTATCTGTGCTTTCTACCTTACTACATTTGTGCAACATATGTTGCACAAATGTTCATGTACTACAAAGTAGGTGGAAACTACAGTGGAGACCCATTGAGTCAGTACTTTTATATAGTAAATTTCAAAAGTGCTGAGTACTTTTACCTAATATTGTTAATACAGTACT
>JAPTHA010000019.1:6804509-6838719 GCA_029814585.1 Gymnapogon annona | reverse complement strand
GGAAACTGGCGACCCCCCCCACATAGCTGATAACTATGAACCTACACCTGGCTGGCAGGCTCCCAAAAGTAAGTTAATGTTACTGTTAAAAGTATATTCATGAAATATTTCTGACAAGCACGGACTTGGGATGTTTGGTCACACCTAACTACTGCACGGTAGATCATACCGACCACGACTGGACAGTCCGTGCCTGTCCATGCTGGTTCTGTGACCGGTGCGCTGCCGCATGCACTGATTGGTGCACCGTGATAAGTGCGCGCCACGATCGGCGAGCCACGATTGGCACACGTGCATGCATCCTGTGTAGATCCATGGATCAGAATGATGGTTTAAGAGGTGGATTAAGTCGGGACATCACTGCTGGCCCAGGTCTGAAATGCACGGCCCGCCACTGTCAGATCTGATATTTAACATTTCATTGTGACACCAATTTGCCATTTTTGTGTGTAAAGAACTGTAATAATACTGGAAGGTTTTTACTTTCCTTCCCTAGATCATGAGCTTTTTTCAAATAAAAAAAAAACTCCAACTGCAGCACATAACTAAAAAAAAAGCATTGAACTCAGCAAATTGTTCAGATCGAGTTAACCTGTCTTTATGCAATTTATCACCATTGATTGTGATATCCTTAAGAGTGAAAATCAGGTATTTTTTGTTTAAGTCACAAATTACGTTAATGTTTAGCCACAAATTACGTTGTTTATAGGCGTTCTGATTAATACTGAGGGTTATTATATTTAACAAAAAAAAAGTTGACTTAAATTACACTAGTAACTGAAGATAGAACAAACGTCGCCATTCACTGTCATTGATTTATTTCCAGCATACGGTACTAGTCAGTATAGGAAGTCACAGTGGTTGATTATTTCCAAAGCACACAACCAGCCTGGGGAGGAAGGGTGGTCTTTGGGTAGTTTGGAGGTTTGGGTGGTCCATCAAACCCTGCTTCATTCAGTGAACAGACGCTCTGCTGCTGCTGGCTCTTAATTCAGCTGCAACCACATTAGTCTCCTCCTTAATAAGGTTTACGCAGCGTCTGCCTCAGCAACACGCACCCTCCTCCACCCAAACACAAATGCAACTGGAATAGATTTATGTGCACCATGTGGACAAAAGTATGTGGACACGGTGAATCCAGGTGTTTGTTTTATAACAGGGTTCTGAGATACAAAACAATGACTAATATCAGAAGTATAGTTTTATATTGGGATCAATGCGTTGGTTTGTTTGGGTTAAATGGTTATTTATTTCCTAAATGACTCATGGTTTATATTTCATTTCTCTCAATATTGATTTTGTTTTTAAATGTTCAACCTCTACATTTATAAACAAATGTCAAGCTCTGTGAATAATAATATATTTCTATCACAACTAACCATTTACTATCTTGTAAAATACTTATTTGTATAACCCCATGGACAAAAGTATTGGGTTTACTCCTGTAAATGTCCTGTTCTAGAGGATTTAAGATGAAAAACAACACTAATACTTACTTAAAAGTTTAATGTGACATTTGAAGAAAGTAGATAGTAAGTAGTGGTAAAAAATAATTTACAGCCAGGGGATGAATCTTTTTTTTTTTTTAAATTTGAGATGGAACAATTAAGATCAGATGTCAGGGATAAAAAAAAAAAAAAACACTGTTGAGAGAAAATGTGTCCAAACCATCTCTGAGGAATTTAGGAAACAAATATACCAATTTAAACTGAACTAATCAGTGCCATGATATTGATCGTTTTGTATCCCAGACCATTGTTAGAAAACACTGGGATTCAACGTGTCCACATACTTTTGTCCATGTAGTGCATGTGTTCACTTACTGTTGTTGCTCAACACATATGCCATTATTTACATGCTTATTTGGAACTTTGTCTACATGGAAATTGGCCAAAGCTGGATGTGTGCAGGTTAATGTTTGCCATTCTGTGCTTGACCTGAAAAAACAAATGTGTGTATCGATTTCTACACCTGTTCCTCCAAACACAACACGGTGTGTGTAGTATGTGGCTGCGGCTGAGAGTCAGTGCAGGACTGCAGCTGAACGCTTTCGACTGTGTATCCGTGTTATTAGGAGCTACACTGTTCTCATTAGGAGCCTTTTAAGGAGCTAATTGGTTGAGCCAGTAAAGGTCAGAGAACCCAGCAGGACGCCGACTAATGATGCAGGACGACGTGCGCAGCTCTAACCTTTATATAAGCTGGCACGCTACTCCAACGGCAGTTTCAGAAAACCATGCTGTTTCGCTCTGCTTTCTTACGAGTTATCGGAAAGGTCGGCTGAAAACAAAAAAAAGCTATCAAGGACAACAAAAGCCTGACATCAGAGTAAAGCAGACATGTGCTTTTGATGGCACAAAAGCTTTGACAGATATTTAACCCTTTAAACCCCACAGCCACACTACTGTGACAAGAAACAGAACTGAACCAACTAGATCATATTGTTATATTGTTCTATTCTAAAACACAAAAATCTCTATTTGTACTGTGTATCCTGACAATCAAGGCATTCTATTCTATTCTAGCTCCAGACAGCAGCACAAGCTTGTTATCACTTCAGACCAACAGACACCTGGACCTTGATATCAAAATGAAATATAAAAAAATAAAAATACATTTAAAAAAACACTGTTGCCTAAAGGGTTAACTTAATTAACTTGTGCCCTTAAGTGCCACTTTGGCTGTTTTGACAAAGGGAGGTCGACTTGAGTAGTGATATGGAGGCTTGTGTCGTCGTCTCCCCCCCCCCCCAACCCCCAAATAAGTCATTATCCAAGGATAGTCTATAAAACACCCGGAGACTAACACCAGCAGACGTTACATTTAAAGATTGTCTCAGCATTGTATTTATTGCTCTTCTCTGTCAGCGGTGTCTCTACATACAGTATTTTCCTTTGAGACAAGATTTTAAGATGTCATTAGAACGCCACTTCACTGAGCTCAGTCCAGTGAAAGGAAAATAGATTTGTATAAAAAAAAAAAAACAACTAGTCAGCAAGATGTTGTAAGGTCTGAATTAATTAGGGTCCTTTGGGAGATAGACACAGACCCAGGCAGAGGAAAGACACAAAACAGCTGCAGGCACAGAACACACACCCATCTGTACATTACAGGACATATGGAGGAAGAGACAACAGGGAAAACAAGTATATTTGGTGTATGCATGAGTTTATAGATGCTAGATTTCTTCAAACAAAGGGCAATGACATCAGCATCACAACGAAACCAATGCGTATATGGACAAAAGTATGTGGACATGTTGAATCCATGTGTGTGTTTTCCAACAGGGGTCTAGGATACAAAACAATAATGACTCATGTCAGAATATAGTTTTATATTGGGATAAATATTACATTGGTTAGTTTGGATTAAATTGGTGTCTGTACCTTGTGGCATCGACATTTCGCTTCGGAAGAAAAATCTTCCTTTTTTATTTCATTTAGATTTTTCGGAAGACATCGTGCTCTCGTTGAAGGCGGATGCAAATTCCTCCCTCACCGTTCCCACGTCTATCCCGCTTTGCTGCTTCGTCTTTGACTGGTCCACGTCTGCTGTTTGTCTCTCTCTCTGAAGAGGACCTCTCTGTCTGCTTCACTGAAACTAAAAATGGAATTAATAAATTGGACTCTCAATGTAATTGACAATCTTTTCCACGAGAAAAGTGGGGTCCGGTGAGCCCACATGTCCTGACAGCACACTCTCTACGGGTTACATGATGGACAGTTGGAGTGAGTGGAAGGTCTTGTACCTGGCTGGTCTGTCGAGGACATTAGGGAAATGTACCTATTCGGAACCATGATCACTGGGTTTCTGTTGATTCGACTAGGCATTACTCTGGTGTATCGACCAACACAGATTGTGGTGACAGCGGTCAAAGGCCCCACTACGCTGCCCGGCATGATTGAGATGGTGGGTAGATCTGTCACTACTCGGACTATGAGAATCACAATGGATTCGGAAGTATGTTGGAAAGTATTCTGGCTGGTCAACGGATCCCAGGCCATAATTGAAATGCTGAAATGCCAAGGGAATGTCAATGGACCCCAGACAGGATCTGTTGACCAGCACCTCTCACGGCTGCAGGTCCGGCTGGCTGTTCGACCCACTGGGATACCCACACCTCCCACGCAGTTGTCTATGTGCTTGTGTTTTGACATTGTCAATTATGTGGCATTGTGCCGGGGGGTTTTTTGCTCCCCCGTGTGTATGCTCCTGAGCACGTGCCGGTTGATCCTTTTTATAATCTTCTTCTTTCCCAATGTAATGCCGTATCTCATTTCTGACTATAAATCTTGCCTTCCTGTTCTGTCTGTCCCCCCAACACCCCCCAACATTTTTTGTCATGTTATTTTTGTCATGTTATTTTTTGTCATGTCATGTAGCACCAACCACAATAATAGCACTATTGTTTCGGTGGCATTTCAGTTATCACTCATTGGTAATACTTGGAAAACATTTATTTTTTAAAATATATTTTAATTTGGTTTTTCATGAAACAATATTACCGTTACATTCATACACTACTTTCAGCCAGTAGGTTATTTTCTTCAGGTTCACACAACTGTTGACTTTTTCAACCACATCGTGATTGGAAGGGGGGAGGGGTCTAATTTCCATTTTCTATCAATACATTTCTTAGTGATCATGTGCACAATTTTTCCAACATTAAAGAAAAAAATGTTTCAAAAAATTGTTTAAAAATTTTTAAGAAATACGAACGTTTATATTTCATCAGCATGGATTGAATTTTTTTTATAGGTTCATATCTACTGTGTGTGTCTATCAACAGTGTGGTTTTGTCTTAAGGCTCATTTATGCTGGCATGGCATACAAAACTAGGTATATCTGTTTCTAATGTCAAGCAGCACCGCCTTCATGCTTCCATGCATCCATACAAGCCATAATTAACCTTATTGGCGAAATGCCACAAAGAAGAGTAAAGTTTTATTGAGAAGAAGAAGAATGTCAACAATGACAATCATGGCATGGACAGAGGTGTGACTAATCTGGATACTCATGTTGATGTGGAGGAGGCTGGTTGTCATAAATATGACACGTATCACTGTTTCTGGAAAACATTCTCTTCAAATCTCAACAGTGCCCCCCCACCCCAGCTCCCAGTGGTGCTGTTCTGTATTCTGTCTGCATACGAATCCCAAGCTCCTGGAAAACGGGCAGAATTCCCTACGGAATGTACACAAGTACGAGGTTGGACCTGTCTGTGTCTTTAACATGGAGCGTAAATGAGCCTTTAATAGAACTGATTTGTTCTAAGTAGAATGTGAAAAAGTATTTCACCTATCTGCTATACTTCTGAAGTAGTCACAGCCGGTTCCCGGTTTAAAATGACTTTGAAACATGAAGAACCACATGATACATTTGTCTGAAATACAACCTCCCATATCAAATAAGGTCTGTTTATTTCCAAAACAAAACACTTATTTTGTGATGTACATATTCATGAAATGCTCATTACAACAGTTTTTTTTTATCCTCTCTGGAATACGAATAAACACATTTTAAACTTAATATTTTCTGAAAAATCCTTCATCACCTACAGATTGATGGCTTCGGAGAAAAAGATAAAAGACTACATGGTTACAAGAAAACGCCAAAATAAAAAAAAACAATAAAATGACTTACAATTTATAAGAACTGCCAATCCACTTTATATATGTCCATGCAACAAAGACACAATCTTAAACCAACTGACGAGGTAAACAACCTAACTAGTGCTATTTAACCCGTCAACATTAAAATGACAAACTCCACATGAAAAAATTAGTTTTACGCTTTTAAAGTCAGTATGGAACTGAAGACTCACAGACAAAAGGGGTTGTGGTTTGGGCCCTGAGAGCAGGGGACCATGGACCTGAACACAGGAAACCGGACGTTGGCGTTTCGTAGATGGAGCAGAGAAACTGGAGAGCCTGGTCAATAGGAAAAGGAGAAAACGAACAGTATTTGTTTTACCGTCATCGCTGACAGACAGAAACCTCACATGTGAATTTGGGGTCTTTTTTTTCCCCCAAAAAAGATTCTATTAGTCAGTCTTCACATTGGTCAAGAGGGTTTTAGAAATATTTAACCAATGAGAAAACCACTTGTTACTTCATCGTTCATCTCTACTAATTTATTTAGAATAATATTTAGAATCATATTTCTAGATTCCTCCAAAAAAACACACGCACGCACGCACGCACACGCACACACACACACACACCTGCCAAATCAAATATGTGAAATGATTCGCTGTGGCGACCCCAGAAGGGGAAAGCCAAAAGAAAGAAAAAAAATATATATATATATATATATCTCAGACATTTCTAGGATATAAGAGGTTTTCACTCAACAGCGATATGCTAAGATACAAGACATGATGTATGTTAAATGAAAACAAAATAAAAAACACGTTTTATCCTGAATGAACTAAACTCAACAATAACATCTTCATAAGGACAAACTAATTATATATAGGTTAGAGCTGCAACGAATAATCGATTAAATCGAGTAATTCAATTAGTAAAATGCTTCGATTTCTATTTTGTTGCCTCGATGATACATTTAATTAGTGCAGCTTATGAAAACGACGTAAAACCTGCGGCGGTACAGCGCCCAGAACCATAACCGGGCGGGGCTTGTTTCTGCACGGCTTCTGCAACTGCTAGGAAAACGGGGCACGCCTGAGCAAAAGTCAGCAAAGTTTTGTGTGGAGAACGGCAAATTGCCATGATGGACAAAAGGAGACAAGAACAATGATGAAGGAGAAAAGGATGAAGGAGTACAAAGAAAACAGCAGAAGAAGAAGTAGTCAAAAGTTTGGGACCATTTCAAGCTCAAAAAGACGGACATCGTGGTCTTGTGTTTACACTGTCTAACGGAGCTCGCATATCACAACAGGACGACTGCAATGATTCAACACTGGTCCAGAAAGCACCTGCACATGTGACAAGCCCACCGCCAGAAACCAGGTAAAATGCAATGTTTCCAGATCACCACCTTTTTCTGGCTAAAGTCCTGTTGTTAGAACAGGTGAGGAGTGTGTGTGGAAACACAGCAACGGAACTACAGTTTATGCATTCATTTTAACACCTATGAAAGGTCCGTATTTCACCACAATACACGTTAATAGCATATTACTGCGTGTGAAATGGATGAAGACATGACTCATTTCATTTTATTTTATAGTTCAAAAATGTGCAATGCATGATAGGTTTCCCATGTCTAATTTACTGTATTATTCAAACTAAAGGCGCATGCAAAAATCATGACTGCACTTACAGTACGTCTTAAATTAATGTAGAAATATAAAAACAGCATTTCTTTTTCTTTTTCATTCAGCAAATCTCAGCCCCGCATCGACAGCTTCCTGAGAATGCCTCCTGCATGTTCCCTAAACTGCAGCAGGACAACATTCGGAGTAACATGTTGACTTGTTCACATTTTTGCACTGCAACAGTGAATTGTTATCTTGAAATATATATAGGATTGTTCTTGTTTAAATGCAATCCACAAAATGCACTGTAAAGTTTTAAGGCAGCTGTTATTCGCCTTTTATGTTTAGTAAGATTTTTTTGTTTTGTTTTTAAGCTAACTGAGCCTGAGCTTTTTCGTTTTTGCCTTGTCAGGCAAATATACAGTAAATGACAAATATTGTAAACTGTTTTGCAGTACTGCATTGCCACTTTACACTGTTTTTTTTACAGATTTAACTCTACAACAACAGTCATGTTAAAACGTCAAAATATGTACCAGTTGTACAACATTTGTGTTGACTTAGAATATTTACTCTACACTATCCTATGTACTATCCAGTTTTATTCCAACATCCCTTTTTGTTTATGAATGACAGATGATTGATATTTGTGAACATTATTACACTGGCCTACAAGTTGGTAGAAATTATCTGCTTCAGAGATTAAATGTATTCAATACATCACATATTTTAATCAGATTAATTGTAAACAAAATGACCAAAATCTTTATCAGTGACTCACACCTGCCCTTTCATCACATCTCACTGAGGAAGAAAAAAACATTCCATTAAACGTTTAACAAAAATATTGTTTGAATCTCAACTCCTCTTTACATTTTACATGACGTGTCCCAATATTTATGTCCGTATACTTTTTTCTTCCTCAGTGAGATGTGATGAAAGTAGGTAGTCAGTTGTGGTAGAAATTGATCATTTACGGTCAGAGAATGAAAAATATTCTATAAATGTAAAGGTAGAACATTTACAATCTGAGTTTTGGATAAAAAAAGATGTTCAGAGAAATTAAGTCCAAACCACCTGTGATGTATTTTGATGAGAAATCAATGTAAATAAAACAAATGAATGTGACAATATTGAGCCAAAATAAAACTATATTATGACATTAGTCACAATTTATTTGTATCCCAGACCCCTGTTAGAAAACAAGCACCTGGATTCAATGTGTCCACGTACTTTTGTCCACATGGCATACATTAGTGGAGCAGTCAACCTCTTCTAAAAAAAATAAATAAACAAAACTTCTCATTAGGGTCAAAGGTCAACTCCGCATTACCAAGTCATTGGGTCCAATTTTGATGATGTGATTTTGATATGATTTTGTGATGTCGCTCAGCAATAGAAAACACATATGATGGAAAATATCTTCAAAACTGCACTAAAATCCTGTGATTATTGGTTTTCATCGGTGCCTCGGCTGCTGCTGTGAAAAGCAGTATGTGTTGCTACCCGTCACTGAAAGCAATTTGGAGATAAATGTAGCTTGTCCCCCCGCTGTGCACAGAGGGTTCTGCTTTTTTTGTTAACATTGTGTTAGAGAAGGCATTGTGGAGCAGCAGTGTATCGATATCAGGGCAAATGCAATGAAAGCAGCTTGTTGGGTCAAATAGCTCTGGTAACAGGTATAATTGAATCTGTGTCAGGTTCTTAGTGCAGAACATCCACCACTGCAAGCAGCAGGACGGAAATCAATACGTCCTTTCGGCATCCATGAACACACTCTAATTTCATTGAAGGCCTTTCTGTGTGTGTGCAGAGAGAGGCAAGCAGAGGGAGGGGATGTATGTGCAGGTTAATGAAGGTCATTGTACAATTGTATTAGAAAATGTGAGTGGGGGACAGAATGAGCCTTTGTGTCTACGTTATGACTTCAGTTCCACAAACAAATGGACTCTATCTAGATGAAATTATACCTTTAACTAGTTAGCATCACAGCCGAATGACCCAAGTAATACTTTTGGACAAACCAGTGGTGGACCCTCAAGGCCAGCAAGGTCTTCTCTGCTGGCCTATACATAATCAAGAATATATTTTTTTAATATATATATATATATATATATATATTTTTTTTTTTTTTTCCCCCCACAAATATGTATTCAATTATTCCCTATGGTCTATACTCATACGCACTATACTTCATTTCATAGCTTTCCTAAGTTGGTTGCCCAGCTTCCAACCCCAGGTGGAGATTTGGAGGGCGGGGTTTATGTTAGAGTTTTTATCCAATCATTATTCACTATCATGTGTTGCCAGGGTCCAAAATCTGCCTCTAAGCCTTCCGAAGCGACAAGTGCTGGCTGCACGGCAGTATAAAGTGAAGGAGAGCTGGCTTACCCAACATTAGCAAGTATGACTCAGCAGGAAAAAAGATAATAACTACATAACTACAAACCGTACACCTAGCTGGCAGTCTCCAAAAAGTAAGTTAGTTAAAAATATATTAACGAAATATTTACAACCGGCATGGTCAGACCTCAGTCACACCATGCGATGGTAGATCGTGGTCGGACGGACCCCCTCGTACACACACACACACATATAGGCACCCAGGTGCCGTCGGACCGTAGCAGACACTGGACTGGATGGTGCGGTTCGTCTGGCACGGGTCGACCACAGTGCACCTGGGTCCGCATTACGGTCGATTGTGCGGACCCAGGTGCCAATCGGACCTAGGTCTGGGCCTGGGTCGGACCGTTGCACCGCGCGACACCTGGTTGGCCCGACGATGCACCGGACTGTGCCAGAGGCACCGGACCTTATGGTCCTGTGTCTGATCGATTTGTCTACTCAGTAGACTAATAGAAGTGTGTTGTAAGTGACTTTATGTTCAAGTGATACAGTTGTATGTGCTTTGGTCTAAATACATCATGTGTAGATCCATGGATCAGAATGATGGTTTTAAGAGGTGGATTAAGTCGGGTAGGACATCACTGCTGGCCCAGGTCTGAAATGCACGGCCTGGCCCAGGGACAAACTGTGACACTTGCATGACTTTACTAGCACTGCTACTTCATTTTAGACAGAAATAAGAATTTGGCAATATATAAGACTTCTGCTATTATGCAATGAGGTTATGCACCAAACAACCAAAGCAAATTCCATGTAAGTGTAAACCTACTTGGCAATAAAACAGATTCTGATTCTGAAATGATTCACCGAACGCCAATGCCTTTATAGTCCAAATTCTAAGTCACAGTCTGGCTGATTTATCTCTAAACAAACAAAAGACACAACGTATGTACTTTCTCTGAACTGGCTGTAGAAAAATAATTTATGTTCAAATCTGAATAGTTGACATGAAACCAGAAAGTGTGTGCGTACCTTTTGAGCAGTCCTGGGTTTGATCCAGGTCTGTGGTCTGGAAGCTCAGTGTCCCCAACAGTGGAGGTGATTCGGCCTTGAGCGCAGTCCGAATCTGTCCCTCATCTGGTTGTGACTCCAAGTCCAGTTGTGACTTGGAGTCACAACTGGATGGAGACGTTGGAGGACCTGCACTCGACTCCTGAGGACAGTTACAAATGTCTTTCATTAGAAAACTGTACATTTTCATCGCTAAATCTGATCATTTACGGTGCCTCATCCTCTAAAACAGCTCTAAACAGGATGTCCAGATTGTTTTAGCCAGGGCTTCATACAGTCAGACCAGTCACATAATAACATAACGTACAAATAATGACTACTGACTTTTCGCTTTGTTTTAGAGTGAAAAAAGTAAAATTACATTATGAAAATGTTTACATCTATAAACTATCCTTAAAAATATGAATAACAAGAACAATCTGGTTTCATAATAAAAAAACACTATTTTAACATTATTATGCCATATTTATCAATTACAAATGTACTTCACAACTTAGACACAACAGTGGATGTAGAAACACACACAACACTTAATAACAGATAAAACATTGCTAGAATTACATTTCTCTTCTCAGGCCGTTCGTATTTATTCAGATTATTCAAATATTTTGAGGAAGGATGGTTGCTAAAAGGAAAAATTTCATGTAATATAACCTTTTTGAGTCATAAAAAGACATAATACATTCAGCCTTTATTATAGGTTATTATGATATTATTTTACTGGTATTTTACAACTTCAGATTGAATTGGGTTGAATGTTTTTTTTTCTATTTCACAAAATCATCCCACAGGGGCCGGGTTAGTTAGGCCCACAGACCATGTGTTTGACACCCCCGCCCTAGTATATAATGATCCTGATAATAAGGTAGTTGCTTCTTACCTTATGATCGGCTGTGCAGAGAGGTGGGGGGGTGTTGGTCTGGATCAGGTCTGGGGGGACAGGAGGGATGGATGCAGGACGAGAAGGGGCTGTTCCAGGTGTTTTTTGGTTCAACTCGCTACAGTTGAAATTTCGACCACTTAGTAACTTACTAAATGGGTTGTTAATTCCCTTAAGACAAAACAAAAGACTTTTAATGAAACAACATCATCTAGGTCAGCCTGTACAAAACCAGCTGTATGTGTTCTTCACTTTGAGTGGAACATCAATATAAACAGCAATACGATTTGAAATCAAATCAGTCTGAATCGAATTAACGCTTTAGGTGCCTGAGTAATATATATATATATATATATATATATATATATGTGTGTGTGTTTCAATATTGGCACCTTGGCACTTAAAGCATTGAAGTAGTGATATGAATGAATACTACAGTGCAGTGACAGGTGCTCCAAGTATGTGAAGTAAATAAAGGTTAAGTTTTATATGTGACAATGAGGTGACGGTTAGATGAGGTCAGTGTGCAGTGTGATACCAGAATGTGGGAGCTGACTTCACTGTCCCCAATGTATTCCAGACCAGGAAGTAAATCATCTTCATCCTGACACACCCAAAAAAAGACTTCCTTCAGAATCAGCTTTCAGGAGCAGACGAACTGTGCTTTTGTCATTAGAATACTCAGACGTACCATTAGAGTGTTTAGAAGTTAGAAGTTAGCCGGGCTTGGCATTGGCACCGTTCTGATGCAGTTTTCACAGCGTATGGGCCAGTACAGGCCACGATAACTCAAAATTAACTGGACCATTCATATCACCGCTGATACAGAATGTTGACAAAAGAAACTATAACTCAGCCTGTTATCGTCTTTCATATTCAGTATTTTGACCATTATCCTTACCGGCTTTTTGAGGCGTTCAACAAGTTTAAACTGTTTTATCTCAATGTATTAAAATTAGATTACAATAAGCACATTTCATTAACTGCATTATAACAATGGATTACTACAACTATTATTATCAGCAATCACAATAAAAACAGAGCTAGGATATAACAGAGCTAATGTAAACTATCACCTGGTGAAGTATGTGAAGCTTATAAGACAAGTTTATTCACTGATAAAGTCTGTGGATATATAGTGTTGATTTTTTGGGGTGTGCTTTTTTGGTACACGTGATCTAATACACAACGTCGTCTGCTGTTGATACCTGGTTGCTGTTTTAACATCAATACCACATATAAGCCCTTTAAGCATAAAACGCGTGTCAACTTTGACATCGATTTACTGAAAGAGATTTATGAACAGGATGCCTCTCTCTCCCAAAAGTTATTGATATCTATGTGAAAAAAAGATACAAATAAAGGTGAGCCATTGAGGAATTATGGTTGGGCTGAACAAGTAATAAAATATTTTCAGAACAACATGGCCAAGAGAAATATCTAAATAAAATGAGGTTTTACAGTGTTTTACTAAAGGTCAAATGTGCTATATCCGACAATATAAATGCGCTGCAGAGATACGCGGCTATATATATATCCTACTCTACCGATGCTTAGGAACATTCATGTTTGGTACAGACGAGAGTCAAAGTCACAGCACCATCATTTTTACATTTCTTCCAGTAAAAATGAAAAGCAAGAGTCGCAGCCTGTAAGTGCAATGTCATTAGATAACTTGCGTAAACAATGCAAATAGATTTAAGAATAACAAAACAATAAAGCTGCTTATGACAGTCAGGCAGTAAAACTGTAAAATGTTGTTTACTTCGGGTTCAATTTAGCATCACATCAGTTGTGAAAATAAGAAAGAAACCATCTGGAATTCAACAGTCATTAAGGAGCTTAATGATTGGCTGACATTTTATTTACTGTGACATTCCAGCAGTGTGTCAGTGTGCTGAACGACACTGAACTCCAACCCACCATCTCTGGAACATGAAGTATGTGTGTTTGATGTGTGTAAACTGACTGTGGTTGTGTGTCTGTATTGAGGATGCTACTCGCTGCAGAGGGCCTGGGGCACTGACAGTATGGCCAGTCAGATAAGAGCCATGTATAGCCCATAATAAAAGATTTGTTACAGCAAAACAAGAAAAGACAGAGAGACAAAGAAGTGAGGGAGACACAGAAGAGGGACTCAGCATCACTTGGAGATAAGAAAAACTGAAAATCCACAACTCACATCCCAAGACCTAACATTATTATGTTACTACATGTAAACATAAAAGATAAACTATTTGGACAAACCTCTGTGGACATGTTGATTCCAGGTGTTTGTTTTCTAAAAGGCGTCTGGATACAAAACACTAATGATTAGTGTGATGATATAGTAAAGTATAGTAAATCTTCATGAATAGTACATTTTACAGCTGTAGCCATGATATGTCCCAATATTAATGCACATATAGTTTACAATCATCAATATTTCAGAGCATGAAAACATTCTAGAAATATTGAGGTAGAATATGTAAAATCAGTCATGGATAAAAAAACAAAATCAGTGTTTAAAGAAATATAGTCCAAACCATCTCTGAAGCATTTAGGAAACAAATCTAATGATGTAAACAAACTAACCAATGAAATGACATTGATCTAAAAAAAAAGCTATATTCTGACATTAGTAATTGCTGTTTTGCATCCCAGAACTGTTAGAAAACACCTGGATTCAACATGTCAGCATATTTTTGTTCACATAGCGTATTTACATTTACAATGTTTGTGAGGACTACCTTTATAGTGGTGAACATGGACTGAGTCGGTGTATTGGCTTGTTTTGGACAGAGAGGGGCCTCTTCCTCCTCAAGAAGATCAATCATCCCCTTCCCAAGGTAGAGACTCACTGGACTGATCTGCACACAGAGCTGAACACAGAAGGACCTTTTGGAACACAACTACAAAACCCAGTATTAGGTTGTAGATTTACTACAGGCCAACAACAGTCCAGAGTGGAGAGAAACTACCCACACTCTTTCATCCTCAGCTTCAATTACAATACACTGAAAAGCAATTATGGGATTTTTGTACAACGATGCTGAAAAAACACAAACTGATGATAAAGACAGAGTACACTTATTTATGTTATTTCATTAATCATTCTATTGATAATATATTACCTAGATCATAATGTACAAATTGCTGGACTAATTGTGTTTTAATAGTGTGTTAACATGATATATTTATTGATGATTTTTTAAATCTCTTTCGATCACACAAACGAAGCAACTGTAACACACAATAATTTCCCCCTGAGATTGATAAAGTATTCTGATTCTTAACAGTAGCTGGCGGTCATGGACATAGTAGAAATGGGTTTCTATTAGCGAGTCTTACGGCTGCACTGGCCCAGGGGCTGCAGGCTGTCCCGTGACCTTGGCTCAGGAGGGCGGTGTGGACATAAACGTCGTCGTCAGTGTTTGTGTCACACAGGTACAGCTGCAGCACATCATCTATGTAACGGTCCAGAAAGCCCACTAGGGTGCGATCAGTGCACAGATTCTGGAAGGAAGTGGTGGCTTCAACACTCCAGCTGCCCTGTGAGACATGAACCGTCACAACACTATTAACAGTATGGTGAGGGATGGTAGCAACACACAGAAGCACAGCATCTGCAGGTCAACGCTATATAACGTGTATATGAAGAAAACAACATATCTGCAAGTAGAGAGATTTTTTACATTTTTACATGACATTTTACAGCAGTAGACATGATGTGTCCAAATATTTATCTCCATAGAAGTTAGAAACTTCACTATTTCCTTAAATGTGAAATTTTTGTCTTCAAGGAGATGTGAAGAAAGTACACAGTTTTAGTGGAAAATTATTTACAGGCAGAAAATATATCACATTTAGAAGTAGAACATCTTAAATCAAAATCATGGATTTTAACAAAAAATCAGTGTTGAGAAAAATTAAGTCCAAACCATCTCTGAGGCATTATGGAAGCAACGATAACAATTCAAACCAAATTAACAAATGCAGTGATACTGATCCAATATGAAACTACGTTCTGACATTTGTCATTATTATTTTGTATCCCAGACCCCTGTTAGAAAGCAAACACCTGGATTCAACATGCCCCACTACTTTTGTCCATCATTGTCCAAGTACACGACAGATGAAAGTAGCACTGCATCTGGCTCTTGGGAAAACTGATCTGTAACTTCTAAATAATGAATAAAGCTGAACATACTATAAAGAGAAGGTTTACAAAGAGGTGAGTGTTAAGTAACAGTGTCTCAGAAGACAAACTCTGACTCACTGTGGTGGGTTGGATTTCAGCCAGTGATGCTGGAACTGCTTGTGCTGGTAGAACTGAATAACATGACCTGATGAGATGAACATTCAGAGCCACTGTATTATAGGGTACTGGTTCTACTGGTGTATTATTTTTATCACATCATTTAATTTTTGGGATATTCCTCCTACTTGAGGAACTTGAGGTTGCTGTTTGGCACCACGCTGATGTTGCCAAAGTCCACATAGTACACCTGGACCTCACTGGGGTTGATGATGTTATGGATCACAACACGGTAGAACCAGATTCCCTGAGGTGACACGCAGCAGACCTGACCCCGTCTGATAAAACGTTTGGGGAGGCGATAGCGCTCAGAAACCTCAGGGTAGGTGTAACATCTCCTACAAGGAAAAATAAGGAATAGACAGATGTTTAAAAGGAAGCATCTGAGCACAGGAACTGCAAAATATACTATGACTGAAGGCTAACTACAGTAGTGGAAATCTAAAACACTATCATGAGATATGAGCACCAAAGTCACAATATTCCAAAAAAAAAAAAGAGTTCTTTTGGCTTTTTCCTTTCCGCGGTTGCCACAGCGAATCAAATTTGCATATTTGATTTGGCAGGAGTTTTTACCTCTGATTCCCTTCCTGACACCACCCTTCTATTTGCTGGGCTTGGGACTGGCACAATGACACATTGTGGCTACAGTTGTAGGCAGCAGCCTGAAAGGTCTTGCCCAAGGACCCACACTGGATGCTCACAATAATAATAATCATAATAATACGTTGGTACTGCTTTGACAATCACCTCATCTCAATCATCATGTCCTCCATGGCTCGTGCTTCGTGACTGATGCTGAACCGAATGTAGAATCGTCCGGGCGACTCCACCGCTTCCACCAGAACCTCTACCACCTCTCGGGCGGGGTGCCGTGTCGGGGGTTTTAGACGTTGACTCTGTAGAGCATCCGGGGGTACGGTGGCGCTGCTTTGTATCTGAATGGTAGGGTAGATGTCTGAAATCTAAAGGTACATGTGGACAGGAGCCATCAGTTCAAAAACTGCATGAACACAAAGTGTAGGAAATCAAAGCGATATACAGTATGGTCCAATGTGTTAGTCTATAAACATGTGCTCCAATCCATGTTCAGTTTCAACACTTTAAGACTGTCCTCAACGATTAGTTTTGGTCAAATATTACAGTCAAACACAGGTTGTTCTTTACTTCTTGGTTGGTGGAAGTCACAGTTGTGTTAATCTCCTCATCTGCGCTGATCTCATCTTCAATTCCTTTCAGTTTTTCTTCCCAGGGAGATTCTCCACTGCCAAAGTAATGACTGGGAACATCCACACCATTGGCTGAAACCCTGAACCCCTCAGCTGAGCCTGAAACACAGACAAAGCAGGTGGGGTTAGGGGGAGTTCATTTGGGTTTTGTGTTCTGTGTTTTATGTTGTTTCTCTGTGTTGTGTTCTGTTGTTTTTTGTCTTTCATTACATTTCCATATATTTGCGTTGTTTGTTTTTGCTGTGTTTCAGTATGCTTTGTTCTTATATATGAGCGTTCACGCCAATCAGGATGTGAGAAATCCTCTTGCCATTTGTTTGTCAGAGACTGTCGCACCTGACTGGGCGCCGTCTTCATCTTTTATGTCCGTGATGATCCACTGGGGTCCGTCTACAGTCTCCGTACGCTTCAGGTGGAAGATGTCGGTCATGGCACTGACCACTTCGGTGATGTTGACAAAGCCCATCTCCTGAAGTGGCAGATCTTCACCAAACTGATTCTGAGAAGCAGAAAATAATACAATATGGTAGACTCAACTTCATATCTGTTCAGTGACATAAATACACAGCCCCCCATTTAGGGTTTGGCAAATTTGTACCAGGAATATTTTTTAATTTACCTTGTACACAGCAGGAAGTTCATGCACCAATAACCCATCTCTGAACTGACTAACTACCTGCAAAGAATCAGGAGCATTTATTACAAGACCTCAAAGATGTTTTTTTAACTCCATTATTCACTCAGACATCTGTTTAAAAACCAAGATTAAGTCTCACCTTCTGAAGTTTATCTTTCAGCTCCTGACTGATGATTCCAGCTACTCCGTTCTGCTGGATTTGTTGGCTAAGTTCCTCCTCCAGCTGAAAGTCAACTGAACTTAGACTCAACTATTCATTGACCATTATAATAATAATAATAATAGTAAAAATGAACCATTCATTATTATAATCAACAACTAGTAGTGTTATTAAAAAGGGACAGACGGACAGACATTAATCCCTTAGGAAGGTTCCTCTGCCTTCCGTCATCTACTTGTAACTGTAATCATAATTCCATGTGAATACCTCTATTTCCCCCGACTCAACCATCCCACTCACTGTCTCCCTCTCTCATCATCTTGCTTTACCCTGCAGGCCCACAACCTCTGCCCAACTGTTCTAGCCAGACGACGAGCCTCCAGGAGTTGGAGCCTGCTCCAGGTTTCTGCCTGTTAAAAGTAAGTTTTTCCTCGCCACTGTCACCAATGTGTTTGCTCCTGGAGGATTCTCCAAGAGTCTGGTCTATATGTAAAGTCCTGAGAGACAACTGTTGTTGTGACTTGGTACTATATAAAAAAACTAAAATAAACTTTGATTTGATTTCAAATTAAGTTTTCCAGCAGCGATACAATACCTTACAAATACACAGTATAAAATACAAATACAAGAGAGTAAAATCTACCAGAAAAACAGCACTTCACACACACAGACATGCTACTGCTAGAGTGCATCTTTAGCCCTTCGGGTCTTTCTCAACCCGCCCAATGAGGCGTTGAACAACTTGATGGCTTGGGGGACAAAGGAGTTTTTAATAGTCAACATGCACCTATAAGAGTTCTGTGTGATTGTCTGTTTTGTGCATTTCGTGATTTTATGTCTATCTGGGTTGTGCACAAACCTTAAGGACTCGTTTGTGGAAGAGCTGACCCTCCTGACAGGCTTCTGGCTCTGCTTCCTGCCTCTTCTCAGAAATATGTGGGTTGCATTTGGTGGCTGTTGGCTCTATATGAACTGAGCCCAAACATCCGTCAGCAGTGGGTGGCCGGGGAGGACTGTGCTTCACTGCGACTTCAGCTGGAAGAGAAGACACAAAACTGGTGCAAAAGCCAACAAGAACACTTCAAACACTGACTGAAAATTGCAGACACATTGAATCCTTTTTAACAGGGGCTTGAGATACAAAATAATAATGACTAATGACAATGGCTAATGTTAGAACATAGTTCAATGATCTCTGTGCTACATAAATGGTCTTCTATAATTCCACACCTGGAGGATTTGGTTGAACTCTGGTTTTATTTGGCTCTTTCAAGGTGGTCTTATCAGGTCTGGGACCCTGTGGCATTATCTGTTGAGGCGGCAGTGTGATGGATGATCGGAGCAGCATCCGAGGAGGCATGGGATCCCTGAGGCAGACGATTGAACCCAGCCTGCTCTGACGGATAAGGACCAGGTCTGGTGCGGCCTGGAGCATCTCTCCAGTCGAGTAGAAGCCATAGTTGAGGACACGTAGCGGGTGGCCAAAACGAAGCTGGAAGGAGGACTCCAGCTCAGACAGCCTGATCGGACCCTGGGGAGACATGACACCGGTGTGGCAAGCTTTGTTTAAAAAGTTTTACAACGGGCACATACAAATTTTATCCAATTACTAGACTAGATTAGATCAGATAAAATAGATTAGATATACCTTTATTTTTCCTACTGCAAAATTTCAGTACAGTCAAACCTCGGTACTCAAATGTTTCACAATTTGGACAATTCGGTACTCGAACCAAAAGTTATAATTTTTCCTGACTCGGTGGCCTAACAAAAACCCAGAGTTCGAACTTGGCAAGTAGAGCCGAGTTGATACCCGAGCAACCAAAGCGACCTGCCGCGTGGTCTCAGTACAATCTGGACAGTGCCTTGTGTGTGCACGTTCTTTGATATATTTTTGCCTTTGGAATAATGTCTAACAGTAATCGTGCTGTTTAAAACGTAACACTGTGAGTACCACTATCAAATTCAAGAAGGAACTCATACAAAAGTATGAAAGTGGTGAGCATGTTGTCTATTTCTGTTATTGCTGTTTTGATCTTAAAAATGTAAACCACTGAAGAAAAGGAACACAAGCACAAACACGCAGGAGTTTGAGAAATAACATCTCAGGGGTTAAAGGGTTAAAACTGCTTAAAGAAATGGTGCAGAGTAAGCAAAATCTCTCTGACTCAGTTCTGTAAATGATGCACGGAACAGACAGCAACATGTGACCATTTGTACAGAGAGAATAAATATCAGAATTTCTTTTCACTATTATTACATACACTATGAGGAAAGAAAATAGGCCAATCACTGCCTTATATATTGAATATTTCAGTTGAGCATACCCATAATTAACTACTTAACCTTAGTCAAACTGCCATTGTACCTGTGAGAGCAGAATGCGAAGCTGGGCCCTGAGCTGGGCTGGGACTGCTGAAGGTGCATGGCCTCGTCTGGGAAGAACCACAGGAGGCGGAGTATTGTAGCGTGGAGAGAAGCTCTTTCTGCTACTCAACTTCTTATCAGTCTTTGATACGCGTTGCCTGGACACCAGATCCTCAATGTTTTTGGTGGATTCATTGCCAACAGCTGGCAGAGATAAAGGTGAAAGCATGTTACATGCAAGAAAAAAAAACTGTAGTGACATTTCATAAGCAGCACATTTTAGGATTATACTAAAACATTATTTACGTTCATAAATAACGGCTCATAAAAATATTATGATGCTGAGTAGACCAGAGTTGTTAAAAAACAAAATGAATTAGAAAAACACACATCCAACACTGTGTCTACCCTGTCTATTCTGCCACTGATTTCTTGCCCTTTGGATTCACACTTTACCTGAATCACACAGTTGCATGGATGATAATGTTACAGAATCGGGAATTTTTCCACATTTACATAGAATTAACCCACGTACATACCTACCCCACTGCACCCCCTCCCCAGACAATAGAAAATAAGTGCCACAAAATCAGCTCATTATAAAGAAACCTAATAAAATAAACAAATATAAAAGAACAAGGTCACTTATTAGATTCTCAAAGTACATCAACAATGGTTTCCAGAGCTTTTTTAATTTTTTATTCGAGTCTTGAGTCGTGTATCTCAGTTGTTCCATCTTTAGATGTACCATCAAATCTGTCAGTACTATCTTCTTTCTTTGTTAGATTTTTTTGTAAACAGATTTACAAGTGACGTTAAGAAAAAAAATAAATTACCTTTCAAAATTGTACTTCCATCTGGTCTGAATTCAACAGATACCACATCAGACATTCCAGTCGTCATGTCCAAAACATTTCTGAAGCCAAGCTTTTTTAAGGGTATGGGGTGACCCAACATGGCTTTGTAGTCCTTCATGAGCTGATCTGGGTTCAAGCCCATCTTTGATGAAATGAGCAAGGAGCGAACATCCTTTTTCAAGTTTGCTAAAACTTCGTGGTTCATCTTGCCTTTTGAAACCTGTAAAGTAAACAGAATGTAAAATACAACACCAGTTTTTGGCTTGATTGCCTCAGAGACAAACGGCTTTTTATACATTCTGATCACATTTTGTGTTCGAGTTCAACTCAAGTTCATTGTTAAGACTGAAAACATATAAATAACCAAATTCAGACCTGATTAAAAAAAAAACAACTACTTAACAATTTTGTCATCCATCCTGATAATGCTGCGGGTTTGATCCAACGGCTGCTACCAAGTTAACGGTCAAGATAACGTCAAGATAACGTCAATAACGGCTCCCTTTACAGTAGATCTGCTCTGCAATAATATGGGTTCCTCCTTGACTTATATTCTCAAGCATATACTGTACATCGTTAACCTATAGTAGTTTAGTGAGAATCGGTGCAATTTAGAGCAATTCTTCACACGGAAAAATATATTTAACATAATGGGAAAAATTTAATATTAATACATCACTTCATACACATCAGATAATCTCTAAAATCCTTCTAAGTTCAAAAGATATTGTTATGAACCGAGGTTATGACCAAAGTTAAATCTTTAGCGAATATAAATCTTAAAAAGTCATATTTCCTACTTGATTCTTCCCAGATGAGTGCAGTCAGTGAGAGTTTGCATCAAATCAACGACAAGTTTGAAACACCGCCGCAAAATAGGTAACACCGCGGCTAGCTAACGCACATGGTCGTGGCAATTGCGCTTCTAAAAACACAAACACAAAGTCATACTGTCTCTAATAAAAACAAACAAAACACGCGTGTCATTAACTGAAATGGACACTATATTTCCACACATTCTGCCACAAGGTGTTCTTTTATTTACCCTTTCTCTCCGCGTTGCTATTCGAAAACCGTCCACGCTGTTAGCTAAACTGTCAATGTACAAACGCCAAGAGTATTGGCTCCTCGTTTCGATTACTTCTGAAAAATCCCTTTTGTTAATATTTTTGAGATAACGACTGTATTTGCATAAATCGGCCCGTTAATGTAATTTAGTGCATCCATCTAACAGCGACCGATACCTAGGTAAGTACAAAGATCGTTAATGATGCAGATGCTCACTTCGAGAGGAAAAACAAAGAGCCGCGCACACACGAGCTTTGGATGAGGTTAATGGTAGAGGAATGTGGCACGACTTCAAGAGAGACAGACAGAGTGTGATTGAGTGGGTGTGTGTGTGTGTGTGTGTGAGAGAGAGAGAGACAGAGAGAGAGACCTTTAATAGTCCCACTAAGAGAAATTTCAGATACAACAGCAGAAAACAATGAGTAGATAAGCAGAGTATACAGATGCAGTATTACTTTGGTTTATGCACAATCTCAGAGGACTGTAGGGTGTTTTTTTAGTCCACTATATCATCAGTTACTTGTCAGATAATTGATTTGTAATGAAATAAATTTTTAATTTCATAATTTCAATATACTCTTATTGCAGGATTGCAGAATTGTATCTGCTCTTGTTGATGTCGCAGAAAATATCTAAAATGTCTTAAGGTAATAATTACTATCATACCACAAGGTTTTTCAACTGATACTTTCATAATAATAGTCAACTAAGGTCCTGAATCTGAGCTTTCACTCATAGTCAAGTAATTCTTGCATTTGTACATAAGAAATGATGTAAACACGTTCATCATCATCATCCCCTGAATACTAGTGTGTTTTCCCCTAAGACACATCTTACATCTTACAAGTAGTAATTAAGTTTTCATACGGGAGGATGTGTTTTTTTTACCTGGGAAAGCATTGAAAAAACATAACACAAGACAAGCTCATTTCTTTGGAGGGAGTCATGCCTGAGTCTGCACATTCACTGTGACTCCCAGAGCTCACATGATGTGATTTGTGTGAACTGTAAACACCGGATGATGGAGTCCAGATGGCAGCACTTTTACTGGAACAGGATTTAATCTGAACAAACAAGGAAATAAACCCAGAAACATTGGGAATTGACATAAGGCAATTAGCAGTTTTATTCTATATGTTTTTAATTATGCTGTTGTCATGGTATCTATAGATATAAATAAAACTAAAATAAACTGTGGCTGTGAAATATGACAAAAAATGTTCTAACTTCAACTTCCCCTAATTACTGATATTGGTGGATGCTGAGAACTACAACAATATCTGGTGTGCTGAGTAAAAACTGAAGAAACCAACTTTAATTTTAGGGTTTAAAGTATTCATAAGATACGAGATGGAAATGAAAAAAAAGGACACAGCAAGATCCCAATGACAGAAAAGAAGAAACAGGAAAAATAAACAATGCGCAGGCAAAAACTAGCAAAACACCAGTGATATAAATGATTAAGATGAAATGAAAAGACAAGAGACGAAAACATTCTAAAATGTGGAAATGTTATGTGAAAAAATGACATGAAAATGAAATAAGTTAGAAGATGGAACCAACCAAGAGATGCTTCAATGTGAAAACAAAGCTGAAGGTGGAACAGGACAAAAAGAAAGATGGAACTGTATGAAAGTGACAAATACATGTGTGTTATCCGTCAGATTTTGCAACTTGATAGAAGAGATATAACAAGATGAAAACAACATAAAAGGGAAAATAAAATCAGAATAATGAAAAAGAGGTAGGGGTAAAACTTACAAAAACATGAAATGTTTGAATGCTAAGGATGGTCTACAACATGGTGTATTTCATTTTGTGACCGATTTGTCTTTTTTTCACATCCATAAATGATCCGAGTTCTCATTCAACAAGCTGAAAATGTTGAAATCATTTGTGGGGTTTTTTAAGCTGTCAATCCAAATGAATTAAGTTATATTTTGCCCACATACCTCTGTGCACATTGACTCACTATTGTTTTTGTACTTGTACTGACGTGAAGGTGGTGCTTCTGCTGCTGTCACACTCCCACTCAGTTTAATTCACCTCAATGAAAAGACAGCAGAAGCCGCTCCTGTTCCAGATGTGAAGTCAGTGGATCAGGTGGTGCAGCACAGTGTCCCACCAGCTTGCAGATGCCATCCCATGCACACCATCAGGATTCCACCAGACCCAGAATCATGCCCAGGAAGGACAGAAACCACCACCAAAGGACCCCCAAAGCAGCCAGGGTCCCCAGGGCGTCATCGGTTCAGAAGGACAAACCGGAGACGAACGAGGTGAAGGCGGAGCAAGAGATAGAGGTGAAGGTCAGGTCGACTGTGGTGGACATTGACAGTGTGAGAAAGGAGGATAAAGAGGAGAACCTGGGTCTTCTGGAGGCGGCTGAAGAGGACAGTGAGTAGAAAAAGATCAAATTGTATAGAATCGAATAGAGTAGAATGGCTTTTATTGTCAGTGAATGAACACTGGTGTGCAGCTCTAACAGTAGAACAATCTTAATGAAACACCAATGCATAAGACAATAAGAGGAAATATAAAATCAAAAACTAAAAGTAAAAAGGTACAATTTTACATTAAAATAAGAATCGTGCAAATCTAAAATTACAAAAAGTAAAAATAAAATTGAAGATACAATTTTATATTAAAGTACTTGTATTCTATTAAAATAACAGTAGATCTAAAAGTGGAAGAAAATAAAAACACAAATTATGAATAGACATGTTAACAATATTAAGAATATATGCGTATGTATATTATTGCACATAATTGACCTCATAGAAAGTCAGTGCTTGTTATTGGCAGTGATTGCACAGGAAGACCACAGAGTTATCAGCCTGTGCAATAAGTAATGCATATGTGGGTCAGTTTTCTGAATTCCATGATACATGTGTCTGCAGGTCTGAAGCGTAAGAAGCTGAGTTTGTTGGAGTGGCTGCTGATGGTCTTGGTCCTGGCTCTGGTTCTCCTCTTCCTCCCTCTGTCCATCTGGTTTTGTGCCAAAGTAGGAACTGCTGACTAACGAACACTGACAATGACCACGGTGAACAATGGAAGGTTGACAGCTGAAAGGTGACGTTGTGGTTTTGGTTTGACCGACAGGTGGTGAGGGAGCATGAGCGGGCAGTGGTCTTCAGGCTGGGTCATCTACTGCGAGGAAAACCCAGAGGACCAGGTTGGAATCATTTTAGAACTGTCTGAAACTGAGGATAATCCATGAAACTGTAATCCAGTTTGTACCAAGGCCTTCAACTGTACTTCAGTACGACGCTCTGTTCTGTTGTCTTCCAGGCCTCCTGTTCTACCTCCCCATACTCGACGTGTGTCATATAGTCGACATCCGACTGAAGATGCTGAAGGTTCCTCCTCATACGGTAAAAAAAGCTCTTTAGTTTTATACCAGTATGTTTAAGTCAATGCCCCAAGAGTAACATCACCATCTGTAGCTGAAATGACTATTTCTGAAAAGACCCTCAAATGAAATATAGGAAAATCTCATTTCCACATAAAACACAGAATGATGAACGAATAAATAAATAACATAAATGTATGAATAAATGTCAATAAATCACTTAAATAAACTGCCACAAAATTAACCATGGGTCTTCACTGCAGTAGTCATTAATCAAACTTTATTTATATAGCACTTATACAATAAATTGCTGTACAAAGGGCTTTACATGAAAAACAATAAAATGAAATACTAGTAATAACAAAGAGCAAGAAAATAAAATAATTGCGCACACACTCATAAACGCACATCCCCTCCTAACCGTATCAACGGTACATAGAGGGATTGGCCATCCATTCATCCAGTGGGACTTCTTGTATTTACTTCTTGTATTTGTTTCCTGACTGCACACTTGCATCCAGGTGGTGACAAAGGACTTGGCGAGGCCGGAGCTGAGCGCCGCGTGTTACTACCAGATAGAGAATGTGGCTCTGTGCAGCATAGCTCTGTCTGGTCTGACCCCGGTCCTGCAGACCCTGGTCCAGGCGGCCATCAGAGATGTCACTGCCCAGCACACGTTCAGCCACATTCTGCTACACCGGAGGAGGATGGGTCAGCTGATAAACACGGCTGTGGATGCCACGGCCTGTCGCTGGGGCATCAGGGTAGAGAGGGTGGACATGTACGTTAATTCTAGTTCAGCCCTGTGTGACCTTAAGTGGACCAGACCAGTACAGTGATAAAGATTATGATTTGAATATTCATGTGAACTGTTATCAGTTCACTTGAATCCATCCATATTTAACATTAAATGATGGATTTCCTTCCTGACGTAAAGGCTTCATTTTACTTGTGTTTGCGTTTCTGCCAGAGATGAGTTCAGTTTTCCTGCAGAGTTCCATCATAGACTCTGTGCTGAGGCCAAAAAGCAGCAGGAGATCAGAGTAAGTCCATCTTGTCACACTTTCTCGCTGCATTTTCACTGATTGTATTTTCATAAATGGTACATGTAAAAGTGTGCCTCCAGTCTTCTTCTACTCCTTCAGGTAAAAGCAGCAGAAGGGGAGCGAGATGCCTGGGAGGGTTTCAGAGCATCTCTCCGACTCCTTCACCCTGCCCTGTTCCTGCCTCTGACACCTGACCTGCTGAATTTGACCCCTGACCTTTCATCCCTCCCACCACCTCCCCCACCTGATGAGGACGGAGAAGACAGAGTGGCAGAGGAGACGGGGAAAGATTCTCTGATGATGTGACCTTTGGCTTCTTCCAATTCAATTTAGTGCAGGTTCCACATTGAGCCCAGCTGGATCTCCAGTGGGTCAGACCGGTACCACGACAACATAACAATCTGTAAATAATGACAACTCCAAATTTTTGTGCCATCCTCCCCATTAACTTCTAAATATTTACAATACAAACTATGAAAACAAAAAAGATGTGAATGGCGTCAAAACAAAATGAAATTTCTTTGAAAAAAAAAACTGCTGCAAGTCGAACAATGTTCTGCCTCAACTTATGATTTCCACATGTTCATTGTGGATCAGACCTCCAAAAGGCACAAAACATTTAGTAATTTTTAAAACTGCACTTACTTTCCATGTTGTTCGCATCTGTTTTGTTCGAATAATTTGTGAATGGATATATTTTCACAATTGAATGTTATTTTTTGCAATAAAATAAAAACCAAAAAATTGGAGTTGTCATAATTTACAGGCATATTGTTATATTATTTTCACATTGAAGAAGAAAATTAGGAGTTATTATTGATTATTATTAGAATTTTTCTTTAGATCAACAACTACAACCAGTTTGAAATCCTCGACTGTTTATGTCTTCAGTGCAGGTTTTGCAAGTTGATCCTGTGGACCAGATTGGAACCATTGTCGGGCCATTTTTAGCCCACAGGCCGCGTGTTTTACAACCCTGTAGTGTGTGGTCATAATGCTAATACTGGTAGTACTAATATTAGTAGGGTATGATATGGAATGACTGAATTTGAAGGAAAGCATGAGCTCAAAAACTACAAACCTCACTTTGAATTGACTTGAGCCTTTAGAGTAAATTTGATGTTAATGTCCAAGTAAATAGATTTTTTTTTGTTTTATTGCATCAGTATAAATGTTCAGTTCAGTTCTCAGCTTTTTCCTACTCAATCATCATGTACACATAAAAATAAAAAGAATTTCATTATGTTTCCAAAAAACAACAACATCTGCCATCCATCCTTTGAGATGTTCTTGTGGTGTGTGTGGGAAAAGAGGGGTGTTATTATGGGGAGGTGATGGGGATAATCTGTCTGTGTTGGAGGGCGTGTCTTTTTCTGTGTAGGGAAGTGACAGCTGTCCGCACCTGCGATCCATCACCTTGTTGGAGGCAGGTATTTATGGAACACCGGAGGCTGCATTCAGTGCGAAAGTGTTGATCGTCCTGCACGCGGTATTTTGTCTGTGGCACTTATGGTGTGAGCTATTTATAGAAACTGGTGTGGTGAGTTATCCCATGGATTAACCTTTTTGTGTTTTTGTATTTTTTCCAGTGTCTCCGTTGCAGCCCCCCTACCCTCCGCCCAACTGCAGCGTTGCTTTTCGTTCTTCCTGCAATTTTTGTACTTTCACTTTTGTTTGTAGAATAAACTTTGTTTATTCTGAAATCCTCCGTATTTGGGTCCAACCTTTATAAAACATAACAGTTCTTTAATGTTTGGATCATCATAGAGTCATAGAACAAACCCACACAGAGATATTATATATCATACATAATAAATAGCACTACAAGTGACATTCGTTTTCATAATCAGAATATTCAGGTATTCATCCATTTTTCCTCATGTAAAGACATCTTTAACACAAGTGACAGTAATCTAAAAGCCTCTCCTACTGTTCAGGTCAGCGCTTCCTGGTGCGTTTCTGGCTGCTGGATGGTTTAGCTTCAGGGGTTTTCTTCGGAGGGGATGGTTTTTTCACCAGCGGTGGCGAAGGTTGAGGTGTTTTGTCTTTTTTTATAACTTGAATTTAGATAGAGAGAGACAGGGAGAGAGGATAAGGGAGACACACGACATAAAAGAGACACAAACACAAAACATCAAATATAAAATCGCCTCATGTATGTAAACAGGCTTTAGTTTTATAAATGATGTTCCTGTTATTTTAACATAAATATATTTATCAGTCTTGATTTCATTACTGTTACAACTGTTGAAAGCCTCATTATCCTCATCACAAACAGGGTTCTTTATTCACACAATAGGGACAAAAGTATCAGGACACATTGGATTCATGTGTTTAATTGCGAAAAGGGGATAAACTACAAAATAATACTGACAAATGTTATAACATAATGCCATACTGTGATAAATATAATTAAGCATTATTTTAGTGTTGAATTTAGAGTTAACTTTGTTTAACTTTGTTTGTTTTGTTTATCCATCGAGTTTATTCAAATTTGACTGAGGAAGAAAATACTGTACGATAGAACAAAATGGAATGGAATAGAATAGAATGTGTAGATACTGAGTTCATGCATTTTGTTTATTACAACTGATAGACATTTTTGCTACAATATTTCAATAGGTAGTCCTATAAACTCTAAACTTTTGTCCATATAGTGTAGGTCTCGGTAGATAACTGTCCCTTATTAGTATGACACTGACCTTTGTAACAGAAGAAAGACAGACACAGAGACACAATCCCATCGTAAGACAAACACACACACACACATAGACAGAGGCAGACACAGACACAGACAGAAAGAGACAGGCACACAGACACAGATGGACAGACAAACACACACACTCAGACAGACACACATAAACAAAGAGACACACAAAAACTGACAGACTTATCGATCATTAAACTCAGTGTGTGTGTTTGAGTGTGTACCTTGAGTTTCTGGTGGTGCTTCTAAACTGGACCGACCCTGCAGCTGTCTCTCCAGATCCTGGATCTTCTCCAGTGCTGTCTGTAGATCCTCCTGGGCCTTAAGGGCTCTCTGCTCAGCATTCTGGACCTGCACCTCTGAATCACTGACCAACAAAGGCACACACACTCGTCTATGTGATCTGTACATCCACACAAGGTTCTAAACTGGGCTCAGACACCCAAAGTCTGGACCATGATTTATGAAAGCACTCAGAGGTGATGGGAAATGTCTATGAATATGTAAGGGTACGTTAATGTATTCCACTCAACAGTTAGAAGTCAACTTACTGCAATTGTTGTAGCAGTAATCCTACTGAATCCAGATCAGCCAGGGCTTTCTGAGACTCTTCTGTGACTGGAGTCAAAACCATCTCCTCACTCTGACGGACGGACAATGACAGAGACACATTTTATATTTATTTTTACATGTAAAGAGCAATTAAGTGCAATTGTACCAATATTCTGCCTGTTATTAAATGTTTTCTGTCCACTGGATCCACTGTGATCTGTACGCTGTGTTAATAATAAGCCAAGGCATAATACTGTACCAAAATTCTGTCTGTTATCAGATATTTGTGTAACATTATGTGTAATTCACATGTATAAATGATACGTTTAGGCAGTTAAGCTTTTCTGATAAAATTTCTTTTTTTCTGGTTATTCTCTTTTTTATTATGAAAAAATGGAAATATTTTCATTATTTAATGTTCTTTATTTCACTAAAAGAAACAGAAAAACTTGGGATTTGTTATTATTTGTCATTATGTAGATGCTATTTTACTGGAATGACCCAGATGATGATTTAAATAGTGATCATTTTATCAGGAGAAAATGCGTGAATTGCAAATCTACAGTAATGTGATGTGTGATGTGACCGTCCTACCCCTCTCAGTTTGATCTTACGCTCTCCCAGTTTTTTTTGTACAATGGTTCCATCACTATCAATTATCTCCATAGTGGGGCTCTCATGGCCCATTAGCTCCACCTGCAGGACAAACATAAAAAGTCAACACAGAACCCCGCAGTCACAGTTGCATGCAGTTCCAAGATGCTTCACACTAATTTACTGATTTCACAGATGTTTCCCCTAAGATTTGGACAATACGATCAAAACCTCAGATGGAGGAAATACATATTACAATGAAAATACACTTTAAAGGTAAAAGCATCGGGGTACATTGAATTTAAGTGTTACTATGCTATAAATGGGCTGAGAAACAAAATAATATTGACAAATATAATATTGCATTATGATAAATATCATGGTTCATATTAAGATAAGACTTTGAAATTATTCACAGCAACTGACATGGACATCTTTATTATTATATTTCAATAGAAATTCCTTCACGCTGCAGGTGTGATGAGTCCCAATATTTTTGTCCATATAGTTTCTAATTAATTTCAGACAAGCCCAGGATAATTGAAGTTTAGATTACCTGCTGTATTTTTCTGTGTTAAATAGATATAATTAGAATGAAACTGTGTTAATACCTGACAGATGTCTCCTGGTTCATGTGTGATCTGTTCAGTGATCTGTGAAGACAGAAGTAACAGAGCAGCAAACAACATAATCAAAAACAGAATACTTAAAAGTCTGAAATAAGCTCATAAACAGATTCATGAAGCCAAAGCAGGTCAGCAGTTCACAGCATTGGAAATACTCATAAAACCAACCTGTGATTTTCTGTACATGTGACCTATAACATTTGAGGGGGCCAGGTCAGTGCAGTATGTGGAATCTCCACATATATATAAATGGAATCAATAACACTTTTAGACTTTTGTTATTCAATAAAGTAGAAATTTGCTTCATCTTTAGTTTAGGGTTATGATTCAATTGTAAATTACAATTGCAATTACAGTGGTTTTTGGTGAAAACATGTTATTTTGGTAACATGTTCTGTCGCAGCACTGGAATCTATTAAATAAACCCATACTTTGTGGTCAAAGCTGAAATAAGGCTGGATCCTCTGACTCCTCGCACTCTGACCATCTGCTTCTGTCCCTCCTTCACACTCACATCCTCTTTCTCCTCTTCTCCACCTCCTTCCTGCTCTCTTCCTCTTCTTTTGTTCTTTCTTCTCAATTTCTTTCCTTTTCTTCTTCCTCCTTATTCCTCCACTTTTCCCCAAAAATATAACTAGTAATGATGTTACTTTTACTTGTTCTTTTCCTTGTGCCTGTAAGTGTCAAGCAATGGAAATGTCAGGGTTAAAATTCTTGTCTTCTTCTGCCTGTTATTTGTTCTTTTCCCACTTTGACAGTTCAGGGCGGAACCTGCTTTACCTGTAAATGCTTACTGATCACACTGTGAGTGAAACTGAAGCCCCAGAAAACAGACAACCTCTCTACTCAAACACACCAGTTTTATCTAAATGCTTCACAGACTGTTCACTGTAATCAGCTGACGAACCACAGAGGAAAATGCTCAGCACCAAAATTGGTGCTGTCGAGTGCGTGCTTTTAGAACCTTATTTAATTTGCAAAAATGCTGCAAATACTTTCCATGGTTTTTCACTGACCTCTTTTTGCTGCACATGAGTTTCATTGTCACCGTCCTCTGATGTTGTTTCTTTATTTGCCTGTGAACACATAAGAACAGACATACTTCAGTATGATCCAGCCATGATTAGAATGGAACAAATACATTAGGTATGTTCGTGTGTGGTAGCCCACCATGAACTCTGTATTGTCTGGAAACACTGGAACATTAGTACTGGAGGTTGAATCAGGGGTTCTGACAGACACACGAACAGGATTGTTTTTTACACCTGCCAGTAGGATTAGACTCGTTTCCACCCATTCCAGACTCTCTGTCTGTGGGCGGACACACAGATACATGTACAGTAGTTGAGCTCCAATACTCTATATCAGTACTGTCAAACTCAGTTTAGTTCAGGGTCCGTATTCAGCCCACTACAATCTAAAGTGGGTCAGACCAGTATATTAGAGAACTAGTCAATAAATAAGTTAAATAAATTTATCGAAGTGTTAAAAAGTCTATATTTACAAACATTCCATACCCTCTGAAGGGCTTGTGTGGCTTGGTTTATCATGATGCCTAAATACACTTGACTGGCAAACAGCGTTACAGCTCTATCCCTGACATTTTTGGTGTGTCTGTCAATGTACCTGCAACTTACGACACTCATGCAACTCATTTTCAGCCGCAAGTTGAAGTGGGCTCTTCACAATCTGCTCCTCCACAATTAGCTGGCAAGCACTATAGTTGAAAACAAATATTACTAATTTATGAGAAGCAAAAAGACGAAAAGTCTTTCGGTCGTCGGTTAACGCTAAACACTATAAAATCCCAGCTTTGGAAATAATTATTACACCACTGTTGGAAAGAAAAGTCATAAATGTGACTTGTAAGCCAACAGGTTGGTGTAAATGGGAGACAAAAGATCTGACAAAAGAGACATGTCTTTAAGAGTAAAGCTGTTTTTAAATTATTGAATATATATATAATTTGCATTCTTTTAAGTCACTTCTCAATAATCCGTCTAGAAAAAATAGTGTAACAGTATGATTTCTCTCTTTTCATAAAGATAATATCGGTTTAGTGAATACTAAACATGTGTGAACTAACCTGGTAAAGTGTTTACTGTAAGAGTCCAGTTTGTCTGATAATGCCAAGGCGTCTTCTTCCAGCTGTTGCACTGAAATGCTGGTACTGTATCGGTTTAATGGACCTGGCTCCTGATCTTTATCATAGTCAGGAACCATGAGCAGCAACAGGTTCAACATCCAGCGAGTCTGAGCCATGTGAATGGAAGTGATCTGAGAGAAGAAGAAACCTAATCGTTTACAAAACCAGGTGAACGATGCCAAACAACAGTAACAGTGTGATGATGTAGTGTTTGGTCAGGTGCGGAAACTGAGAGGCTGAAACACATCACAGCCTGGGATTGTTCTGATGTATTTATGAACAACGCAACCATGTAGCTGTGACGATGGCAACATTCAAGTGCAAAACTGATGGTGGACTTTGTGGCAACACTTACAAGTAAACTGTGGACTGTTCTTTGAAATCAGCTGGTACTGACCTCCTCCCTCAGTGTGTGGTTCTCACTGTCAGTGAAGCTGGAAAGGCTGGTAACAAACTCCTCAACCTTGCCCACAACCTGCTCCGTCTCAGTACTGTCTCATCACAAACACAGAAACACACAGACAAGTGTGTAAGACCAATAGAACAGAACGACTGCACAATAATCTAAGATCACGATTACAATAGCATGGCCTGTTTATACTGTCAACACACTGACTTTGAAATATACCAACTACAATTACAGATCATTTAAGTATAAAAGCTTAGATTAGTTGTCTGATATTATCACATGGACCATATTTGGGGATAAAAAACATTTTTGCAGGATGCATAATAGACAATCACTCAGTGGAGGAGAGTGGCTGCAGGTGAAAACAACATTGCATGACCTCGCTCATGTATATTGTTCCTAAACTGTGAAGGATTCACAAAAACTACTGATAGCACTGGATAGACTAGAATAGATCAGATTTTTGTTATTGTTACAGGAACAATGAAAATCTGTTTAGCAGCAAACACTTATAAGTGCAGAAAAGACTGTATAATGTATTACTGCATTGTCCATTAGACTGGGGATGGCTATTCAGTCAGTGTGTGTGTGTGTGTGTGTGTGTGTGTGTGTGTGTGTGTGTGTGTGTGTGTGTGTGTGTGTGTGTGTGT
>JAPTHA010000019.1:6773609-6787169 GCA_029814585.1 Gymnapogon annona | reverse complement strand
TTAGTTAAGGTTGCTTATTATCTGTCTATTCTATTCTATTCTATTCTATTCTATTCTATTCTATTCTATTCTATTCTGTTGTATTCCATAGTGCTCAGTTCTAAATGTGTTTCAGGTTCATGTGCTGACAGTTTGCCTTCACCTCTGGACCGGTGTACCCCTAACCCCTGCCAGAACCGTGCCTTGTGTCGACCTCGTGGGGAGGGTTACTCCTGCTTCTGCGTGCCGGGGTTCCAGGGCTCTCACTGTCAGATCGACGTCAATGAGTGTGTGTCTGAGCCCTGCAGGAACAGAGGCACCTGTGTGGACAGAGTGGGCACATACTCCTGCCTCTGCCCCCCCGGGTTCAGTGGTGAGGGAGAAGGGGGCTGGGCTGACATATACACAGGGTTCATCTAATGGGTTAGAAGGGAAGGGAATTATGTGATGGTTTACACAGACAGACAGACACATAGAGAGAACTTTATTTATCCCACCACAGGGAAAATTGTGCATTACAGCAGCAAAAGTACAGAGCAGAACAGTTTCTATGTGTATTATAAGATTTTTTTTGATGTTTTATACCAGGATTAATTCAACACATGACAGATGTTTATAATTATTTATGTTGCTTCTTGTCATGAGGTCAGAGGTCAAACTAAATAGTGCCTCTAACCTTTACAATTCATTTAGTTCAGGTTTTTGTGTATTTTCAGGATGTGCACGTATTTCCTTTATGTTCTTGTTGTGTCTGAAGAAAAAGAATGAGAAATATACAGTATACATGTGATCATTTCAACCCTGAAAAGCCAATAAAGACAAAGGCATTCTTGGGTTTTTAACTGTATGTGTGCAGTTGCTTCACTCTGAGATGAAAGAACAGTCCAGGACACATAAAGCCTCAGCCATGTCTGGCCTCTGACCTCTGCATCGCTTTGATTTTCGCAGGCGACTCTTGCGAGATTGAGATTGATGAGTGTCAGTCACAGCCGTGTCTCAATGGTGGAAGTTGCCATGACGATGCCGGTGGCTTCACTTGCACCTGCCCGCCTGGTTTCCAAGGACACCAATGTGAAATCAACATCAACGAGTGCCAAGAGCAGCCATGCCAGAACGGAGCTGTGTGTGTAGACGGGGTGAATGGGTAAGTACCACAGACGAAGGCTCATCCACACTTCAGAACAGAAGAACCACTTCGTCTGATATGATATGAATATATCTAAATCAGGGGTGTCCAACATAAGGTCTGTGAGCCAAAACCAGCTTGCCATATGGTTCAATCCAGGCCATGGTGTCTAGTACAACTCTAGGTGATCTCAAGTAAAATAATAACATAATAACCTATAAATAATGACAACTTCAAATGTTCTTCTTACTTTAATAGGAATAAATGTGAAATTACATTCTGAAAATACTTCCTGTCACAATAACACGTGAATAACCAACAAATACAAGAAACCTGAAATTTTTCAAGGTAAATAATTGCCGTTTTGACAATTTTCTGCCTATTACAAATGTTTTCTGAATGTGTAGAAGCCACTATGATTTTTTTTACATTTACAGATCCTGTCACAATAAAATGTGACTAACAAATAATTGAAAAAAAAGGGGGATGGGAGGTGCAGTTTTCACCATATTCTGTCTGTTAATAGGTCTTTTCTGCATTTGTAGGTCCACTGTGATCTGCAAATTCTCTCAACAAAAACTTGCAACATATTATTGATGAAACTGCACTTCTTTCCACAACTTATCTTATTGAGTTTTCATACAGGTCATGGTGTTGTTTAACCTAAATGACAAATGATATATTACTTAGGGAAGGAAAAAACAAACAAATGAACGACCACAAAGAGAAAAATTAAAAACAGAAACAAATTAGGATACACACTTTAAAAAAAAAGATATTTCAGAGAGAGATGGCTACCATTCTTATTTATTGTAGACGCAAAGTTTGCCAGTGCACCACACAGGTTCAGCTTCATGTATCTGAGCAGAATTTGTGTTACTTAGGAGGTCTAAGGTTAACATATGTCTCTGCGAATGAAGTGGTTCACTTATTTATGGTTTTGTTTTGTTTTGTTTGTTGTCTGTGATCCTGTTGTTGTGGTTCGGGTATGTTGTATTGTGATGTATGAATGTAACTGTTATATTGTCTAGTAAAAATCTAAATGCAATATTTAAAAAAGATATTTTACAGTGTACATGATTGTTTAGGTTTCACATTTCCATAAAGTAATTTAACTTTCACACTAAAAACAAGATAATCATTTCGGGTTATTATTATCAACGCTCTTCCTTGTACTGGTCTGAGCCTCTTCAGATCCCAGTGTATCAGTGGAAACAGCTGTCATCTCTGACAGTGTTGTGCTATTTGCTGTCTCAGGTTCAGCTGTGACTGTTCTCCCATCGCCTTCACCGGTGCTCACTGTGAGACGCCTCTGCCCGCGTGCCACTCTGAGCCCTGCTTCAACAGTGCCATCTGTAAGGACGACAGCGGTAACTACACCTGTGAATGTTGGCCAGGTACAGTCCAGTCACAATCTACAAAAACAACAACGGGAGTGTGTGCATCCGTCAGGAGTCAATAAACACACATGACGATGATTTACGGTAAAGAATTAGGAGAGAAAGAAAAGAATATGTCAAACACTGGATGAGCAAAATCTAATGGGGTTTTTTGAGTTTTTCCTTGCCCTGGGGGGGGGGGGCCTTTGAGACCTGTTGAGGTCTCAAAGGGCTATATAAATAAAATTTGATTGATTGATTGATTGATTGAATTAAATTATATTTGATCAATTATATTAAATTTAATTCAAGGGCTCAGGAGGTAGAGTGGATTGCCCAATAACCAGAGGGTGTGTGGTTCATATCCTGCTCTGTCCCAACCCCAACCCCCGCGACCCTGGAAAGGATACAGCGGGTTCAGAAAATGAATGAATAAATTCAATTCAGTTATATACAGACCATAATTTAAAAGATGCTCACAACTGCTCCTCTGCCTCTCACTGTCCTGACACATCCTGGAAACGGTTACAAACCTTGCTGTAGTTAAAGTGATCATAGTAGCTGTCTGTGTGTAAAGTGCTAGTTAAAGTGACTGAGTGACATAAATACTTAACTAAGCTAAAACAATAACACACCTGCAACATACTGTACATGTCATTACATATAGGACAAAGATGCATATTTATACTGTACATTCAATTTAGATTTTTTAAAGAATTTGTTTCACAAATATATGAACTGTTTTACTAATTTTTTAAAAATATTTTATTTATATATTAATATTAGTTACACTCATACACTACAAGACGACTCACACCTCCTAAATCCAACTGTTTTACTCCTGAAACAACAGGCTTGTACTGAAGGATTATTATCATATTATTAAATCAACTGCTATCACTGGTACTTCAACGAAATGCAACTTATGAAGAAAATGTAAACGCAAAAGACCTCTAAATATGTTAATTGTAGAATCACTGTTTTATTAACGCTTAAACACCTACACATGCACCGGTGACTGAAGTATCAACTGATATTAATGTTTAGTAACTTCTTACCAGCTAATCCTATCAATCTATGTCAATAATTGGTGTAAAATTCATCAAATGCACTAATTTGTTCACTTTTTTTCTTTTATAATATAATCACCTTTGAATGAATTCCTAGGTTTTATGAACATCTACATGAGTAAGATAAATAAAAAAAAGGAAAATACCAGTTTGATTGAAAAGTACAGGGAAATATTTTAATGAACTGTGAAAAAAATATTTTGTATGCGGTTAAAGGCCTGTATGATAATAAGGCAGTTAATTGGCTGATTTCACCCTGAAAGAAAAAACTAAACTTGGAACTGAAATCAAACTAAGTGTAAAATTTTAGGCGGAAGTACTGTGCAAAAGAATTGGTCTATTCCTGAAAGTACAGCAAAAGGAAATGGATACACTTCTTGAAAATGTGGTGTCAAAGTTATCCACAAGTTACCCATCTTCTTCCCCACGGTGTCAGGGTTTGAGGGGCGTCAGTGTGAGATCGACATCAGTGAATGTTCCAGCAGCCCCTGTGTGAACGGAGGCCGCTGCATTGAGAGGTCGTGGCAGGTTCTGTACGGCAGCGAACCTCTGCTGCCTGAAAGCTTCCACCTGCGTCACGCTGATGGCTACGTCTGCAGCTGCCCTCCAGGAACCACAGGTACACAGGCGAAGGAGTGGGGGGGCACTGGAGGGGCATCAAACAGGGTCTGAGATACTACATTAAAGCATAAAACCGAATAACAATTGACATTATGAGTCCACATTCTGAGTGTTATTGAGCATTTGAGCAGTTTTTATTAATTTTGTTGCTTCTTTTCTTTCCCCCTTCTTTTTAATTAATGTTTCACTTATTTTCTCGTATTATTTCTTATTTTGTAATTTTGTGATCAATTTTTGTTTGTTTTATTCATAAAACCAAGCGTCTCCATGCACTGTCATTGATTATCGATTCAACTACATGGGTTTTAGTGGTGGATCAGTGCTGTAGAAAATGGTGGTGTTTCCACGGTAACTACGGAGCACCTGAACATCCAAATGGGTCATATCTCATGACCTCGAAAAAGTGGATGACTATATTTACACCAGTTATTGGCATGTATTGATAGGATTAGTGGATCAATGGGTACTCAACATGTTAAATGAGTGGATTCTTTTGGTGGCCAGTGGATGTGTGGGTGTTGATGGGTTAAATAGAGCACAGACACGTGGCATTAAATAAGTTGAGTTGCAAAAGAAGAATATTTCAGTATCACATCTTACGCAAACTGGTTACGTGGGACTGTGAGCTGTTGCCTGCTGAGAATTGTGTTCTAAAAACTGACTCCCTGGCAGTGGCGCTGACTCACTAAGGTGGCCAAATAGCATTAGTTTAATCCTCAGGATCTGGCTTTGCTGGTCTCCTGACTGGAGCTACTCAGCCCTATGAGGCTACACAGGAACAGAGCAGGAGCAGACGTCCACGGCTATGGGCTGTTGACACACACACTAATATGGTGCAGTTAGTTGAGTTTGGGTTTGGGTCTGTTCTGGTGGAAAGAGTTACGGCATGATGTGGACACCTGCGCCATGGACCTGGGGGGTTTTGTTGCTTGCAGCAGGTAACAACATGACACCTTTTTCTGTCCTGTTATTTGTTTAGGCCTGTGCAGTAGCTCACAGGTACTTAGCATTAGGTTTGTTGTCATTCACTTAATAATGTGGTTGGGAAGAACGTGTTGTTGCGTTTCCTATACTACGCATCTAGGTCATAAACAGGTGTAATAGGACACAACAATAAACAATAAGACAAGATTCAAGACTTAACTCCAACTCTGAACAGATGGGGACACCATTACACCATTTTACAACAGATCTGTGACGCTGGTGTCCACCACAAACAAGGAAAAGCATTGTGCGCGCCAAACACCTCCCCCAATGGACTAATATTCTAAATCCCACCATGAGGCAATTGTTGAAATGTAGCCAAATCACACAGGTTATTCTAATCTGATTACATAAGTGGCTGTTTATTTTTAATTGTTAGATGGGGGGGAATATCTATATATTTGTGATCCAGTGAGTTGAGTTAATGAAAGGGATGGTCTGGTGTCGGCTGTGTCTGGTGTGTGTGTGCGTGTATGTGTGTGTGTGTGTGTGTGTGTGTGTGTGTGTGTGTGTGTGTGTGTGTGTGTGTGTGTGTTTTGGGGGGCTGGGTCAGGGCTGGCTTGACAGGATGAATACCTCAGCAGCCGCAATGCACTGATCCTCTGACATATCGCCAATATTATTATTTCAGATTCCAGTTCAGTTTTCAGAGTTTGTATGATCTTGCTGAATACTGTATATCCCTCAGTAATCCACCGATTTTGTAATGAGCTGCGACTCAATACTATTTGTGAATGTACACAACATCATTGCATAACTGCCTAAGTCATACTTTTGGCCAAATACTTATGACCTAACACCACTGTAGAATTTGTCATCACTGGCTTGACCTGAAAAGAATATGAGTTGTGCAGTTATATGACGAAGCTATCAATAGGTCACCTATGATCCCTGGCATTTCAACTGTTAGCGGTTAGCAGCTGAGAGCGCTATGCTAACGGTGGCTGCGGACATTCACTGCCATTTCTCCCTTAGGATGTATTAACGGCTCCTCGTTATCATTATCATCTCTGGGACTTCAATCATATCTATGTGTTCCATGTTGTGCAAGAACTCAATTTGTTGTGTATCTGTTCTGTTCTGCTCTGTTCTTTTTTCTACTCTTTGTATTACTGCTGTGTGTGAAATTTCCCCTCGTGGGACTAATGAAGGTATATTCAATTCAATTAATTTCACCACATTATACTGATTTTTTGGATCATCTTAGTTTTGTTTGATCTGATCAACAGCATCATTAAAATAATCAACATACCTGAGAAGGGAAAATGAGTTTAATTACTACGATGACAGTTCTGTCAAATATCCGTACTTATTGTTGGTGTTACATTCAAATGAACAATCTGCGCCTAATTTAACACCTGCTTGACACACACACGACGCACAACATCAAAATGTTTGATATGATTGTAAATTAATTTGGTCTGAATGGATATGGCGTACAATAGGAGTGAATCACAACCAGAATAATCTCTGTCTTGCTGTATAATAAGAGACTGTGTGTTTGTGTGCTGACAGGTTCCCTCTGCCAGGAGGTGATAAACCAGTGCGACTCCAGCCCGTGCCAGAATGGGGGACGTTGCGAGGGTTACGTAGGAGGTTACACCTGCCACTGCCTCACGCAGAGCCACAGCGGGACCTTCTACGGAGGTCCCAACTGTGACGTGAGGCTGGTGGGCTGCAAAGGTCACGAGTGCCAGAACCGAGGCTCCTGCTTTCCATTTCTATTCAATGGGACTCACGGCTACACCTGCTCCTGTACAGCTGGGCACAGCGGCCCCCTCTGCAAAACCCCCACCACCTTCTCTTTTGAGCGTAAAGGATACCTGCTGTTCCATAACCTCTTGGTGGACATGGAGGTGTTCTGGAACATCACCTTAAGCTTCAAGACTGTTCTTCCGAGGGCAGTGCTGTTTCAGAGGAGCACCGGGGGGCTGCTGCTGGGTCTGGTGCTGGAGGGGGGGCAGCTTCGTCTAACGCTGAGTCAAGAGGCCCCTGCTGGGGAGGAGTCGCAGAGCCCGGGCCAGGTTCTGGAACTTCCACACAATGTCACAGATGGAGAGTGGCACTCTGTAGAGGCTGTGCTTGGAAACCGAATGCTCAGTCTGAAACTGTTGGACGTGGCTCAGAGCTACAACAGGCAAATGTATCACAAGGTGGCGCCGGTCCAAACCCTACCCAGACTAGTGTTGCCTCTTTTCACCCATACTTTAATCGGGGGAGTGCTTGAGGAGTCCGATCCCAGCGTCCCAGCATTTATTGGCTGCATGCGGGATGTTTTTGTGGACTGGCAGCTCGTCATCCCTGAGGAACTGCTGAGTGAGTCGGCAGTAAATGTGTCCCCTGGATGCAGAAACAGGGACCGCTGCCTGGATGTGCCTTGCCAGAACAGAGGACAGTGTGTCAACCTGTGGCAGAGCTACCAGTGCCGCTGTCCAAGGCCTTACGAGGGGCAGGACTGTGAGAAGGGTACGTCTCTTTAGCCTCAGTCGCAGAGAGGGTGGAAAGTAATTACAGAGAAATAACCAGTGGTGTCATGAGTGTCCCCTGGGGCTCCAAGCAACAACCACTTGCTGACCATGCTGTGTACGTGGCTAGCAAGTCAGTTACAAACAAGTCACATAGCAGGTACCAAAGACCACAGCAGGTACCAGTCACACACACTTAAACTGCAGCCACTCACCGCTGTCTTTTCTCTTCTTCCTCCTTTTTTCTTTCTCATACACAGACGAATAAGTTCTCTTCGTTTTGTGGAGGTGCACTCATATTTGTTCACAATAAGTAGTTCCGTTTCACGCTGACACATTCAGACAGATGGGGGAAGTGGCGATTTGTTGCGAAATTGCTGTGCAGTGAACGTATTTATTCTAAAGACCAGGGGTGTCAAACATGTAGCCCAGGGGCCAAAGGTTCCAGTCCGGCCTGTGGGAAGAATATGTGAAAAGCAAAAATTACACCCTGGATATTTACAAAAATTATTGTTCAACTTCTGTGTACATACAGACTGGGGAAAATATTATCACAATAACCGATAAATACTCACAACTTAAATATTTTATCTCTGGAAATGTTAATACTTTCATAACTTTCCTGTATATACACTAAAAGAAAGTATCATTTCAGAAAAAAACATAAATAACCTGAACAAATATAAACAAGGTGAAATGTCTGAAGAGAAGTAAGTGTCGTTTCATCAATATTCTACCTGTTACTGATTGTTTTGTGTATTTGTAGATCCACTGTGAGCTGTCAGTTGTACGCACATGTGTAAATTATAAAATTACATATAATATTGATAAAATTGCTCTTATCTTTCTTAAGAAGAGTTTTGAGGTTGTTAATGTTATTCGCATTCTTTTAAAGGACACTTTGTAGACATAAACATTTTCATCACATGAGGAAAGTTTGGAGTTGACATTATTGATATGTAATTCTGTTATTATTTTACTGGCTCCATCCACTTCACACCAAATCTGGCTGAATAGGGCCTCTGAACTAAAATGAATTTGACACCTCTGCTCTTGACTGTTTGTGTCAGATGTGTTGGCTCTCTGGGGGCCCCTGCTGGCTCAGGGGCCCTAAGCAGCAGCATGTCTTGCCTAATGGCAAACTGCCCCTCTGGAAATAACAGGCAGGGAGCGGACTTTTCACACCCAAGACTAGACTTCAGTGGCCTGTCAGAGATTTGACTTTTTCCATTTTTATTCAATTGTAGCTTTTTAAAAATATTTGATCAGTTTGCTTAGAGTTAGGCACCAAAATGACTTGCATACACTTAGGGAACAAAACATTTCTTTCACGGCACGAAAGCTTTCTGTTCGGCGGCTTTGCTCACAGTTTCATATATCGTAAAATATGGTTCAACTTGTGGGTGCAATAGAATGCTTGGACACTGAAGATGCCCTATTCTTTTCCCTTTCCCAGGCTTTATCCACACTTTGGTCATTTATGTTTAATACTGAGGGAACGTCATGGGTTGCATATCTTACTTGTGGGTCAATATTAGTTTCACTGTGTTTTATGGACCGAGGGGTCAATAGTCAGACTGGCAGAGTAACTGAGTATGAATAACATTGAACTGAAGTGAACAGATCAGCCGCAGGATCAGGACCTTGGACACTGATAGTCCAGCTGCTTGAAACAGTATCAGGCTGATACTAAACTCAGTATAACTATCAGTGCTGCACACCTGGGTGCAAATATCTGCAATTAAGAAAATTAAATATCAGGAACACAAACAACTAAAAACATGAAATGACCAGAATCATTAAAGCGGCACCACTAAATAAAAACTACATTTTACATTAGTTTGTGGACATTTCCTGCTGCCTGGTCCTTTTCACATCAGTACATTGGCAAATTGACATTTAATCTAGTTGACAGTAAAGTTTACCAGGTTACTCTCACTTGATTTCCTAAGTGGGTGATTGACTAACATTGTTTATTCTTGATGTGCAACAGCGCTGCACAAGCCATGGTGGAGCTCAGAGACAGAGATCCTCTTAGCTGACCCTGTGGATTAAGGATGCGAGGGAATCTGCTCAAGAAAACCTAAAAGAAAAAGGCACACTACAATCAGTGCTTCTGAATGTGAATGAGAAATAGGCAGTGGTGAGCCGTGCATTTCAGACCTGGGCCTGCAGTGATGCACTACCTGACTTAATCCACCTCTTAAAACCATAATTCTGATCCATGACGCTACACATGATGCATTTAGACCAAAACACATACAACTGCATCACCTGAACATAAAGTCACGTAGAACAGAGTTATATTAGTCGACTCAGTAGACTAGTAACAGAGAAACAAAAGGAAGTGAGACAGGTTTATACATGGTATCCATTAGACGCGTACCGACCAGACCCAGGCACGGACCCAGGTCCGACCGACAAGGGAAGATGCACATGGACTGACCCATTGCTGGATGCGTGCAGACCTGGGTCAGTCCGTGTGCAACTGCTCCAGCATCAGATGCGGCACCGGACGGTCCTGTGCGTCCGGCATGGACCGGTGCTTCAGGTGCCACATCTGGTGCCGGAGCAGATGTATATGGACTGACCCAGGTCTGCACGCGTCTGGCACCGGACCGTGCGGTCTGTGCCCGGGTCTGGTCAGTACACGTCTAATGGATACCCCGTATAAACCTGTGTCTGATCGATATCAGTTCCATCCAGTTATTCACTGGGAAATAAATACTTATATTTCGTTAATAGTATATTTTTAACAATAATAACTTACTTTTCGGAGCCTGCCAGCCAGGCGTACAGTTCGCAGTAAACTATGTGTCGGATAAATCCTTTTTCCTGCTGAGTCATACCTGCTAACGGGCCGGTCAGCCTCTCTTTACAGTGTCTAACTTTTCTTGAAAAGTTTTTCTTGAGAATGGCGTAACTAAATCTGTGAAGAAATCGATATCTTCGCCTCCTTCAGCCATTGTGGGTTGAAAAAACTAAAACAACTTGTCGGGCTACACAAATGATCTATTTCCTGTTTATCACATAGACGTGGCTGCTCAGGTCTGTTCTGCACAGCTTTGCATAGCTCTGCCTCTCTCTAGCACGTGTCCAATCAAAAGACATGCACGCACTGACCCTGTAGGCCTGCTAGCTGGCCCCAGTGAAGCCAAACTTGACGCTGATTGGTTAACGCCACAGGTCCATTCTCATTCACTTTAAGCTACCACGCACCAACACTGTCGCTTCTGAAGGCCTAGACGCAGATTTTGGACCCTGGCAACACATGATAATAGTGAATAATGATTGGATAAAACCTCTAACATAAACCCTGCCCTCCAAATCTCAACCGGGGGCTGGAAACTGAGCAACCAACTTAGGAAAGCTATGAAATGAAGAGTGTAGACCATGGGGAATAATTTACTATATATTTGTGGAAAAAAATATATATTAAAAAATATATTCCTGATTATGTTTAGGCCAGTGGAGAAGGCCTTGGTGGCCTTGAGGTTTGGTAGACCTCAGGCCACGCCCACTGCCAGATTTCTACCTCTTGTAGAAGGAGTGCGTTACAGTGAATGTAGAACAGCTCTGATCAGGTCGTAGGCATAAATCCTGTTACTTTTCTACAACAAAATACATCAGTTTGTACAGTTAAGAAAATATGTAATCGACATTTATTAGTTAATAATAAACACTTTATGTGGCCTTTTCGGCTTTACCAGTTGGTGCGTTATCTGCGGTGTTTACAAAGAGAATAAACACACATCTAATCCATGAACAAATGAAGAGAACAGTATAATGTGGGCACAATCATTGTCTTGTTTGGCTGATTATGAGATGTGTGACCTTAAATCCACGTTTGCTCGGCTGTTGACACAGGCAACACAAGAGACGCCACTAACCACTCTACAAAGATTGTCTTGGACTCTGTGATATTTGTATTACATTATATATTTTTCTGTGGGGTCCCTCAAATGTGGGCTTATATTTTAAATATACATGAAGAGAATTTTTCATCCGTGTGCATATGTGAGCGTTGTATCATGCGTAAAAGCTCTTTGGAGGATGCTGAATAAGATTACGTAACACTACTCCGTACCATGCTCAGTGAAAAGGTTCCCCTGTGGAGAGTAGTTCCTTGAACAAAATTTGAGGGGGATTGTTCTTAGTTCTTAGTTCTTGGTTCTCTGTTAGTTCTTAGTTCTTAGTTCTCTGTGGGAAAGTGCCTACAATTTCATTCATTCAGGGACAGCACAATGTAGTTGTTTTACAAATTATTTTTCCATATTGAATTGAATTTAATATTATTATCCAGAGGTCCACCCAAAACATCACTTTAAAACCATGCATAAGCCACTCAAAATATTACCTAAAAAACACCCAAAATATCCCCCAAACACCACCCATAAAGCTCCTTTTTATTGTCATGGTTTGATAGTTCATAGTCCTATGAATGCAGGATCTCCATGTCTGTTCCAGCTTGGTGTGCGTTTATATTCATGGTTGTTTTTAGTTTATGTTTTTTTCATTTGTTGGAAAGACCCATAAACACTAGTTATTTGTTATAATGCAGACGGTGCTAAAGACATTTCTTTCCCACTACGTGAGTCAAATCCAACATATATTTACCTGAAACAGGGATTTTTATCATTCGGTTGTAAAATTGAATTGTGATTGTTGTTGTTTTTTTTTCCTACTCCGGCACTTGAGCCTCATTGTGTCTTTGTGTGTGAGGATGTAAATAATCTAATTTATATGGTTATTTTTATGGTCGTGGAGCACTTTTGCACTTTTGATGTTGTCTATATCCATTTCTAGGAAATACATCAGTTTTTATACCAATGATAATCTCATTTAATGTGACTGTTTATTTTTTATTTGTGATTTTGCAGTAAAGAATTTTGATATAAACTAAAACACTGGATGTTGTTTAACATTTTTATTTCTATTCCAACAGAAGTTGTCACAGCCACTGACATTTATTTTGTACTGGAATTAAATGGTGTATATTTTCCAAATTATTAAATCAAACTGGACACAAATGTAATTTGTAAAACTCTTCTTTAAATCAGCCCATTTCGGCTCAGACTTGAACGATTTAGATCAGGGGTGCTCAATACGTCAATCGCGATCGACTGGTAGATCGCGATGTTATTTTGGGTAGATTGCATGGTGCTAGATTCATTGTGTGTGTCTGTGTAATGACAATAAAGGAAGTCTAAGTCTACAATATCGCCATCCACCTATCATCGTGAAGTGAATGAAATTTTTTTATTTGAATGACAGTCTGACCAATCAATGAGCATGAACATAACCGCGCGTTATCACCAACTGAGTTGACCCGTATGGACCAGACCGTGCACGGCGTCCGGTCCTACCGTGCGCGGTGTCCGGTAGATGCCACATAAAAACCGCCTGATTGTTGTTGGTTCTTTTTGATTCTCTGTTGATGTTTGGCGGAAAAACGTTGTAAACATTCTTCTTATGTCGCTATGTCGGCAGGAAATAGTCCAACAGTCAGTCAAGCTGTGCGTTTACTAAAATCAAACAAAATTTTTACAGATTTTAGAACTCCGTGCACAAATAAGACGCACTGCCGATTATTGGGAAAATGACAGGCTTTTAACTTAACCTCATGGTGGGAAATGGGTCAGTCCCCCGTTCCACCAGGACTGAGGATCATTTGAAGTGTGCTTGAGCCTGGTGTCAGCAGATACTGTCCGGATGATGCATCATATGCATTATATATATATTATTATTATAGAAATATTATGATGCATTCCTGGCTGGTTGCATTCAGTGCGAGTCACCAGAGTAAGGTAATGACAAAAAATGTACATAGTTAGACTTAGAGACTTAGACTTCCTTTATTGTCATTACACAGACACACACACAATGAATCTGGTAACGAAATGTCATAGAATTGTCAGCTGATGATACAAATAAAT
>JAPTHA010000019.1:6758240-6773509 GCA_029814585.1 Gymnapogon annona | reverse complement strand
CCGGTCCCGGGCCGGTGTCGGCCGGCAGCCCGGCTGGTCCCCGTCGGTGTCGGCCGGCCGCCACGCTGCCGGGTCCCAGTAGGTGTCAGTCGGGGGACAGGCCACTGGTCAGGTCCGGTGCCATGCGATCTACCCACAATACCTTACTATTCATATGCGTTAATAATATATTATTAATAATAACATTAACTTAATTTTCTGAGCCCCCCCACCAAAGTGTACCGCTCGTAGTTATCAACTTGAAATTGTTGGATAAATCCTTTCTCCTGCTTCTTTCTTGCTAACGGGTCTGCTCATCCTCTCTTTACAGGTTTGAGCTTTTCTTGAAAATTTTTCTTGAGAATGGCGTTGTAACTAAATCTGCAAACAAATTGATATCTTCGCCTACTTCAGCCATTGTGGGTTGAAAAAAACTAAAACAAGTTGTCGTGTTACACAAATGATCCATTTCCTTCTTTCTTGTTTATCACATACATGTGTCTGCTCAGGTCTGTCTGCGCAGTTTTGCATAGCTCTGCCTCTCTCTATCGCGTATGCTATCAAAAGACGTGCATGCACTGACACTATAGGCCCGCTAGCTGGCCCCCCAGTGAAGCCAAACTTGATGCTTATTGGTTAACGCCACAGGTCCGTTCTCATTCACTTTAAGCTACCATGCGCCAGCACTGTTGCTTCTGAAGGCCTAGAGGCAGATTTTGGACCCTGGCAACACATGATAGTGAATAATGATTGGATAAAAACTCTAACATAAACCCCGCCCTCCAAATCTCCACCTGGGACTGGAAGCTGAGCAACCAACTTAGGAAAGCTATGAAATGAAGAGTATAAACCATGGGAAATAATTTAATACATATTTGTGGAAAAAAAGATATATTAAAAAAATATATTCCTGATTATGTTTAGGCCAGCAGAGAAGGCCTTGCAGGCCTTGGGGTCCACCACTGGAAATAGGAGCAATAAGAGGAATTTTAAAAATTCTCCTGGAATGTTAAATACACATATAGGATTACTGCCTATTAAGGAAGATAAACTGTTAGTTTCTATTGCTTTTCTTACAGTACGTAAATCCACTCACCTACATCAAGTGCCTCATGTCTGTCTGACTGTACATCTGTGTGTGCTCAGTGTGTTATGAGGTGACCGACCCACAGTGGAAATTGCTGAATGTGTCCTTCCACGCATATGGGCTGGTGGCAGCTTCATTCTCCTATTTCAATTCCTGTTCAAGCGCGATCTCACAGCACTGACATTTAGTTTCCTCCACTTAGTTCAAAATGTCAAGTCACTATGAGTTAAGGAGAATATCGTTAAAATTCAAGCCTTAAACTTGACCTCTTTTACAGCTCTATAGTGAATGCAGCATGCCAATAGGACAAGTCATATGCATTAAAGCATAAAATAATAGTTTCCACGTCAAAATAATGAAAAATAACATGGCCTCGCTTACAACAGTAACCAATGCTTCAAACGTAATGAAAACCAGAGTAAACTGAACCAAACACTCATCGACCTGATCCCATACTGACCACACTTTTCCACATAAACAAAACAAAGTAAATACACAACTGATAGCAACAACCCAGCAGAATTAGGACCCACCATCCTCCACAAACCCATACAGTAGAGATATCCCAAACTTCTCAACAAAGCAGAACCAGAATGCTGTTTATTGTCATTATACATGTGTACAATGAGATTGGAGGGCTTCTCCTTGTACAAGTGCAATAGTAAAATACATATTAAAAATTATATATCTAAAAAAGTAATATATAAATACGTAAATATAAATTTAAATACCAGAGCCGATACTGACCAAGCAAACAGGATAGGAGGATAGATCCCATCATTAAACAGCAAGTTTGGAGCCTGAAACCAATCAGCTTATAGAAGCCGCCCACAAACACAGTAACGCCCCCAACAGATGCACCCAGTTTACCTGAAGCCCATCAGTCACACAATCACCACAGTACGACCTGGAAATAGAGCGACGCCGACGCTCCATCAGGACTCGCTACCTACAAAACATTCGTCCAATCCTGGGGTTGTAACACTTCTGTCACGTCAGATAGATGTTTCTGAAAACAGGCGTGATTCCAGCCTACTTCCCAATGACATCCACTCTGCCTGTTCATCATTCTGACTGAGATGTTCACAGTGGTGGAAAATTACACCCCATTGGCTGGATCCACAGGAAGGGCTGTATCTGTGGCCCTAAAACTGGGACAAACGAGATACAAATATAATTCCAAAAGCAGGTGCAAATGGTGAAATTCACTGCAATTCACTGGGCACCAAAGCAGACAGTGTCACGGTACACCTGTGCTATTTGCATGGCTGTAAATTTGGCATGAAATGATCCCCTCTCCATGCAAAATCTGCATAATATACACACGTTTCCACCTGCAAGTTTGGCTGCTGCAATTAATATCTGCAGAAAAGCTGGTGTAGATTCTGCACAAACTCCTCGATCCCATCTGTTTTTCTTCACATCTTTGAGTTTATGAGGCGTGAATGAAACCAAATGAGCATTTAATGACACTGAAGGTATAATCACCAGACATTGGGTGAATCAGGTGGATCTAGGGTTTCAGCACTGATGGGAATTCAGGATGCTTTATAACAAACACTTCAATTTCTTTTGGGTTCTCTGCATATTGCGATATCAATAAACTTTGATTGAATTTCTTCAGTCAAAACTGATTATAACAACTGCAGCACACAATATGTCAGGTCAGTGTAAATAATACATGAATGTCCACAGCTTGTTGTTTAAGTGTATTTTTTGTCATGCTATTGCCAGCTGTGAGCACCAACCACAATAGAACCACTATTGTTTCAGTGGTGTTTCAGTTATCATTCATTGGTAATACTTGGAAAACATTCATTTTTTTAAAATATAATTTATTTTGACTTTTAATTAAACAAAATTAGTTACATTCATACACTACAAGATGACTTTCCCAACAATCAACGGTAGGATCAGAGACAACAGACCTCTGACCTCCTAAGTATTACAAGACCTGCTTAGGTATATAGAGCTGAACCAATGTGGTGTGCTGGTAAATTTTTCATATAATTTATAAATGGTTCCATATCTTGTAGAACATCCTACTTCTTTTTTTCATCCAGTAGCTTATTTTCTCCAGGTTCATACAACTGTTGACTTCTTCAAACTACATCTTGGTTGGAAGGGGAGCGGAGTCTAATTTCCATTTTCTATCAATACATTTCTTAGTGATTGTCAACAGAATTTCTGTCAGTTTTTTCGCAGACTTTGACAGTGTGCGTTTAATTAGATTCACTAATAGACAGACATGGATATTACATAGAGTCCCACCTTCCGTACATCTAAAGCATAAAGGTGATACACTGCAGCTATACTGCATTTATATAACTTATGTGGGTAAAATAGAGCTGGAGGAGGAAGTTGAACTGGATCAGTCTATAGTATAGTAAATACTAGGTACAGACTCTATATCTAGTATTTATAATAGAGGTAACTCCATCTGTGGATCAGTCTACACCTAGTATTTATAGTAGAGGTGACTCCATCTGTGGATCAGTCTACACCTAGTATTTAAAGTAAAGGTGACTCCATCTCTACACAGATTCATCCATAATTGTTCCTCAATGGTGATTCCTAGATCCACATCCCAATTAGTCCTTTTATTGCATGTTTATCCAATAGTATGTTGTTTTCTTGTGTTTTTTGCAGAGCATGTGACTGCACGTTTTGGAAACGAGGACTCTCAGAGTTATGCTGCCTTCACTGTCACTGATAATCTGACCGATCACCTCATCATCTCCCTTTTTGTTCGCACACGGAAGAGCAACGGACTCCTTCTAGCCCTGGCCGACAACACCAGCAGCGAGTACCTGCACATGTGGTTGGAGGACGGACAAGTGGGCGTTCAGCTCAATGGCTCAGAGAGTCTGAAGTCAGAGAGTGTGATTGACGATGGAGAGGTTCACTTTGTGAGTTTGGAAGTGGTGAAGGAGCTCATGACTCTGTATGTAGAGGAAGAGAAGCAGGACGATGTGGACATCAGGACCATGGAGGTTCAAGCTGGAGACACTGTGTACGTGGGGGGTCTGTTGGAGAGCAGGAGAACCTCAGTGTTTGGTGGATACTTCAAAGGCTGTCTGCAGGACCTAAGGGTCAATGACAGGAGGCTGCAGTTCTTTGGGTTGGACACGTCTGTGAGCTTGTACCCTCTGGAGCTCATGGGAAATGTCACCGCCGGATGCTCAGGGGACAACACCTGCAGTGTAAGGAAACAGCTGAGTGTATATTCACCTGTCCTAGAAAAACTGCTGAAACTTTTATCTTAACTATTAAATGCATAAGTGTCTGGAAACTACACTGTTCCATGGGTGGATCTGAAATTGTTGTCTTATATTTCGGCAAACAAAAAAAGGATTTCATGTTTAAAATGTTTGTTTAACGTCTTTAACAAACTTTAAATGTTTCTTAAATGCTTGCTTTTGATGTCTGGAGGAGTGAATGAAAGTAGAATGAATGAATTAATAAGTGTAGATTGTAATACCAAATACCAAAACTACATGCTACTTCATAAAGTCTGACATTGAAAGAAAACAGCCTGGCAAGGTAATTTTGACCCACTTATAAAATGAATGAAGTTATTAAATGGATGTAGTTTGGACCCATGCTCTATCTAAGCCCTTAGATGAGATGAGATAAAGTATCTTATTCATCTTGTGGTTAAGGAGTAAATGGGTCGTGTTCAGAATACTACAGCTTTAAATGTAAAGTTAAAGACCCACTGATGTATGATGTATTGTCAGAGCTGCGTACCAGACCTGTCCACTGTCTCTGTGTCTTCAGAGAAATCCTTGTCTCAATGGAGGGATGTGTTTCTCCATGTGGGACGACTTCACCTGCTCCTGTCCTCCCAGTACGTCAGGACGCCACTGTGAGGAGGTCCGATGGTGTGAGCTGTCACCGTGTCCCGTGGATGCAAACTGTAGGATCCTGAACCAAGGATATGAATGTAAGTCACGGTCAAAAGTTCACCATTAAGCCTGGTATCCCTGACGGGGTCAGAGGTCACATTCAATAGTGAGATAAACCTTTACAATCGTTTAGTTCAGTTTTTTGTGTTTTTTTTAAAGGATGTGCACAGTTTCCTATGCACTTGATTTATCTGAAGAAAAAATAATAAGAAATAAATATGTGTGATCATTTCAACCCCGAAAAATAGCTAGGCTTGACTTTTGGACAGCACTGTGCATCTTCATGGGTACATTGCAAGAAAATTGTTGCAAATCTGCCAGGAAATGAGATTTGTGTTGCACAATCAAACAAAAATTAAGATATATTCATGTTAAAGGGAACAGAGAGGAAGTTGGTGTTAGAAGTGGAAGCACAAAGATCTGGCAATGAAACAGAAAAGACATCAATAAAAGCCAAAATCACAAGTAAAATATGAACAAAACATAGACCAGTTTATACAATTAATCAAGTCATTTGTGTGCAGATGATGTGCTTTTCTCTGACATTTTGGCCTTTGCTTTTGTCTGATTGTTTGGCAAGAATCTGCTCAACCCAATAGTCAGCATTTGCATTTTTCCTGGTATTATTTCCAGCCAAACCTGACAAACAGAGCAGTGTTTTTGTCTGACAATTTAAATAAGTCAAGTCTTTTAACCTCTTAAATGCAGACCCATGTGTTCATTTTTAGCACTTAAGTCTGACTTGAATCCATGGATTAAATACTACAACTTTTCTTCCAAAAAACTTTCATTATTTAGACATGTGTGCAATCAGTGACTATTAGATGTTCTAATAATTTGTCAACATGCAATTAAATATTAGTCTAAAAACTTGGATTATCTGTAAAATTAAAGCTAAAGGGGACTGATTTCCTGTTATTGGTGGTAAATGTTTCTTCTTTTTCTTTGCGTCTGCTTTCTGCTTTAAACACACATGAACCCAGACTCTGACCTTATAATCTGCATATGCGTACCTCATACGTTGACCTTGTTTGTTTGTTGGTCACTGTTGTATTGTTAACCTCTATATAAATAAGTATTATAGTGTGCTCTCCTATAAACTAGCCTCAATCTGTGTGCATACTGCATGTGTCCCACAAGGACAGCATGGACTGAAGTCAGCTTATCCTTTATTTTGCTGGGATTAGTGATGATTTGTCACGGCGCCTTCTGCCACTGATCATGAAGGAACAAATACTTGAACCTTCACACACAGCTTACTTATTGTTTCATCTACTTGTCATAACGTTTCAAGTCACTGCAGGTAAAAGTTGTTTTACATCCTGGTAGAAGAACAAATAAATGGTCAAAAACAGTGAACCACACTTGTAAAAGAAATGCCAATGATGACAAAGAGTCATGAAAATAGTTCCAGTGTCACTATATGTCAGCGCCATGTTCTATCAATAATCAATGACCCGTTGAATGCGTGAGTTTGTCAGGTTGTGCTGTATGTTCTAGTCCTGTGGTCTGGATGCAGATCCATCTCCAATAGTAGTGGGTGGTACGTTCACTGGAGGAGAACTCAACTCATCCACTCACAGTCCATACATGACTGACATCAGTCATCAGTAGAAAATTTGTTGCAGTTTTTACAAATGCATTGTTTTACTAATGCAATATCTGACCACTTTGTTTGTCCTTTTCATCCAAGGTTACTCCAATTCAACCTTCCTCAACGACAGCACTGTACTGTCCTACCAAGGAAATGGTCGCATAACTCGTAACATCACGAACCTTTCCTTAAACATACGCACTCGAAAGCGAAATGCTGCGATCCTGCATGCAGAGAAGGAGTCAGCATTTATCACGCTCTCTATTCAGGATGGTTTCCTGTTCCTGGAGCTCCAGAGCAGCCCGGGGGTCGACGAGGGGGAGGACAAGGAGGTACGGGGGGTATCACCGGTGAGCCTGGGCAGCAGGAGGATCATCAGTGATGGCGAGTGGCACAGTGTCCACCTGTTCATGTCGACACCGTGGGCTCAAACCTCCCACTGGATGCTAGTGCTGGACGATGAAGCAGAGGAAGCCAGCATCTCCAGGAGTCAAGGGGGAAACCTGGATTTCCTCAGGCAAGAGGTGACCATCTTCTTGGGGGGCCTGGGTCCTGATGCTGGCTGGTCTTTGGCTGGATGCCTCAGCACTGTGGGGCTCGGTGGCATCGCCCTTCCGTACTTCAGCTCCTCTGACGTTAACTTCCCGCGACTGCAGGAGGAGCAGTTCATCCAGACGTCGCTGAGCCCAGCTCTTCTCGGCTGCTCTGGTGCGTCGGTTTGCGAGCCCAACCCCTGCATGAATGGGGGCGACTGCCAGGATCTCTTCAACCTGTACAACTGCACCTGCCCCGAGGGCTGGGCCGGGAGGCGCTGCGACTTCTACTTAGACACCTGTGCCTCCAGTCCATGTGTTCATGGCAACTGCAGCGTCCACGGGTTGAGCTATGAATGCAGCTGTGAGCTTGGATACATGGGTGTGAACTGTGAGCAGGAGGTGGATGTGTGTGAAAAGCACCTGTGTGCAAATGGAGGCACGTGTCTGCATGGACCCAACAGGTACGCCTGCCTCTGCCCCGACAACTACACCGGACCTCTGTGCAGGTACGTCCAGTGGAAGACACAGCAGACACTACAACAACACTAAGGGGCAGGGACCTCAGTTACAGAGTGAAGCAGATGTCGATGTATCCTCAAGTTGTAATATTAGTGACGGCCGCTAGGTGCTGCTCCAATGAGCCCTGGCTCCAATAGACATACGAAGAATCCTGATTGGTCAGTATAGATCAGTGATTCAGTATTATTTTCTGTTATGCGCCCCTAAGAAGAAGAAAACATTTGGCAGCCCCACCCTCTGGAAAGTATAAATAATAAAATTTGTCTATGAAATTGAAACAAGTGCCCTTTAGTAGGTCTTCTGCTATGGTGTGGATTTGTTTTGGTACATCACCTTCTATAATGCTAACATGCTTCATACTTGCCTTTATGCTGTCCACTGCCAACATTTTTAGACCCAAAACACAAGCGTTTTTTATTTGTTTCATTATCTCCATCTCTCTTTTCATCTATGTTAAATATGCATGATGGGTATAAAAAACACCTACATCATAGAGCTAATCTCTGACAATGAGAGCACCACTGACACCTACAGTAGTGGATGTGACATTACACTTCATTATAGGAAGGAAAAAATAATCATGCTCTCTTGGGGTAGCCCCACATTTATTGTCAAAACATGGTCACCTTTGGCTTGAAACGGCCAATTCTCAAAGTTGTTCTCCAGCTGAGAACCCAATAGGTGACGGAACGGTGAACCTCCTCTATCCACAAATTACACACCCTCTGTGGATAAAGTTTTTCAGACAATTTTCTGATCTAATTCAGTATTTTTTTAATCATGGGTATCATTTAGAAAAAATACAAAAACAAAAACTGACATCCAACAAAAATAAATGAATTAAATATGGTGGTTTCACTGCCTCATTTGGTCTGCATTATTACCACTGCTTGATTGGGAAAACTAATTGAGACTCAATTTTCACAACAAATGTAAGTTTTATTGGTTCCATTTTTTTTTATTTTTTTTTACATCATGTAAGTTATGGGAATGGCTCCAGTGACCCCTGCGACCCTGCGAAGGATTCAGCGGGTTGGAAGATGAATGAATGAATGAATGAATTTTGTTTATTTATATATTGAAACGTTTGCTTAACTTTAGAACAAATTCTATTGGGAGATCCGTGTACTTTTCTTGGGGGGGGGGTGTTTCACATGCTCAGAGACATTTCAAGAAATTTTCTCGTAGAGTTTGTGCTGTGATTTAAAAAACAAACTAAACATTTTACTCCAAACGTGCAGTGTATTCAGTGCATATACTGGATAGTTGTCTGCTTCATTATTCCTATTCTCTCATATGGGTTCACCCCTATAGTCCATTTATAGTGACGCTAAAGAAGGAGTCACTGAACCAAAGCTGAGGAATTATCTCCAAAATGCAAAACAGACCAAAAAACGTTCCAAATGTCACAGATAAGGGACCACGGCACAACACAAACAAGTTCCCCCACTGTAAATGTTTGCACATCTCTGCCTCTGTTCAACATTTCGACAACGCCTGCAGTGCAAGCCTTAGATGCTACGTTTCTATTCTGGTGTCATCCAGAGAAAGGCCTCAGTCTGCTGCGGTGTCTCACTATACACACGCCTCTCTCTGGTTGAGCGCCGGTTTCTTTCCCCTGTCATCTACAGTTTGCCTTCGAGAACCAGCAGGGGAACGCCTCCAACCATTTATCCTGTAAACACACAGCCTCTTGCATTTTGCCTCTTTTGCACAAAGAAACCTTTGCGAGTGTCTCACTAAGCAAACCACCAGACAAGCTGCACATCTTTACTGGGAACATCTTCGCTGTAAAGTTTTCATCCAAATGACTACCTTTGGTTTGTGTCTCTTGTTTCTTGCCTGCCTCTCTCTCGCTCCCTCTCTCTCTCTCTCTCTGCCCCATCGCCTTCTTCTTTTCTGTTCCTCTCCAGTGAGCGCATTGAAGAAATTCCGTGGTACATTGTTGTCAGAAAAGTGTAAGTTGTTTTGTTTTTCCATTTCTCAGGTGTTCCCCATTTGTTTCCTCTTAGATATTTGTCTCTCAAATGTCATGTACAACGTCTCCAGTTTGTTTTGTGCAACTTAGTGCAACAAAATGCCAAACAAAGTCAATATTAATGCTTGTGTAAGGGTGTTTGGTGTGAAGTGAGTGACAGCTGTAGCTTAAAATGGTCCTTGGTGGGTGTGTAAATGAAAACTTTCCCGAACGAAACGCGACGAAAGGAAGTTGCCGACAGATACCTAGCATTTTGTCGAAGCACGGTGGCTCTTCAGGCAAAACTTAGACTTAGACTTCCTTCACTGTTATTACACAGACACACACAATGAATCTGGTAACGAAATGTCATAGATTGGCAACTGATAACACAAAATAAATATGGAAAATACAAAAGTGCAAGATTGCTGACGTGAATCCAAAGCCATAAGTGGATGCAGTGCTAGGTGACAACAAAAAAAAAAACAGACCACGCACAAATGTTTGGCTTTTTCATTGTGATTCATGTGATTTGACGTCCCACTGATGAGAAGCTGTAATCTCATTATCCCGGTCGCCTCCTAAGCCCTTTTATCTCCCTTTGGTGGACGATGGGACAAAATCCCTGAACACTCTGACCCCACCGCTCCAGATATAACACCTAAAACACACACTTTTACTGTGTAACAAGTCTCCACACCTTCTCTTTCCAGACGTCCGAAGCTGCCTGTGTCTATCTGTGGTGATGATACAAGGAACTACACCTGCTTCAATGGAGGAAACTGCACCGACAGGATGTTGTCATGTGACTGTCCTCCAGGCTTCACCGGACACCGGTAGGACAGACAAACACTGACCTGGAAACCACACACACTTAAAGGGACTGATTATGTCTCAAACTATGAGCATTTACTAAGTCCAGTTTAACCTGAAGCATGTATATTATGACACATAGACAAGTAAAACTGATCTGGAGTAAAACTAATTCAGTGGATGTGAACATTAAGCTGATCTAGATTAAAACTGATCTAAGATAAAAATGTATGCAAATTTGGACTGATCTCGATTAAATTGTAAGAAAAACCAAACTGCAGTACAAATGTCCTAAAATAGCACTGGTCAACTTGAACAAAATCAATCTAGTGTAAAACTAGTTCAATGGACATGAACTAAATTACGACTGATCTAACATCAAAACTGTTCAAGATTTAAACTAATCTGGAGCAAAAAAAAATAAACTTAAGAGTGCAAATGACCTAAAATAACACAGGTCTAGAGTAAAAACTATTCCAGAGTAAAAATGATCCAGGGTTAAAATAAAACTACAGTAAAACCAATCTAGATTAATATTGGTTCGGAGTAAAACTGCTCTTGAGTAAAATCCTATGTAGAATAAAAATGCACTAGAGTTAAAGCGGTCAAAGGGTGTAAAGTCTAATATAAAGCAACATGGTCTAGAATTAAAGTGATCTTAAGCCAAACAAATCTAGAATAAGCTACTCTAGGAAAAACAAGGTTCTAGGACAAGAATAGAATATATTTGTGATTATAACAAGTTAAATAAATAAAAAGTATAAAATCCAATCTGTGGCTTGTTGTAATTTGTAACAGAGCATTGGATTGTAGTGGTTGTATTTTCATTTAGAGTGTGGAGAGTCTAAAGTATGTCCCCAGAAAAGCATTTCATCCCCTTTTTTATTTTTTGTCTCAGACTGAACTGCGATTGTTTCCCATGTGAACAGATGTGAACAGGAGGTGGACGAGTGTAAGTCCAACCCGTGTATGAACGGAGGATACTGCCGGAACCTCATCAACAAGTTCATCTGCGTGTGTGACATGAGCTTCGCAGGGGACATGTGTCAGACGGACGTAAGCGACATTTACTTTTACGTGGCTGTGCTGCTGTGGCAGAACCTGTTTCAGCTGCTGTCCTACCTCATCCTCAGGCTGGACGACGAGCCTGAGGTTGACTGGGGGGTTGTCGACTGACTGTGTGCGTGTGTGTGTGTGTGTGTGTTTGCAGTCTGGGAAAAATCAGATGGGTGGGTTTACAGCACACGGTAGAGTCAACTCACAGTTGAACTGATTCTGTGCCTTGAAGTTCTACTCTGATTATCAGATGCACCTTAAATAATACATTTTTATTTATTTAAATTATACTTGACTAGAATAATACATAAGGGGATTATTCCATACCCAACCTCAAAGCCTAATCGCCCAAGTCATACTGTATGTTTAGAGAAGTTGCGTCACACTATGTGGACAAAAATATGTGTTAACATTGATTCCAGGTGTTTGTTTTCTAACAGGGGTCTGGGATACAGAACAATAATGTCTAATGTTATAATATAGCTTTCTATTGGATCAATGGAAGTGTTACCCTCACTTCCATAATACCCGAGAGATGCTTTGGGCTTAATTTCAAAGTGTCTGAATACTTTTGTCCACTTAGTGTATCTGCGTTACTGTGTTACTCATGTAAAATGAATGCAAGGAGTTGAAGCCATACTAGTTTTTAAAGTAGGTTATTCTTTAAGAAAAAGTAAAAGTATGACAGAACAAGATTTAAGTCAGAGCACATATTATCCCTCTATTAAAATAACTGCGTGCATCATTTTTGACAAAAAAAATGACTTTTTAGCCTAAATCATCGAATACTCAACTGTTGAAAGAAAGTCTCTCGTGAGCTTAAGTAAGTTTCCAGAATACAATCCCTGATTCATATCATTCACAAGTGGACACTTACTGTATGTTAATCTTCAAATTACAGCCTTTCTTCGGCGCAGGTTGTCTTTGTGGAAGGTTTGTGATTTAAAAAATAAATACTGTGAAATGTTAAACTGTTGATGCATTAGTTTCACTACAAAGAATATCAGTATATTATGATATGTCAAATTTATTATTAATTTATGAACAATCCATGCATAAAATGTCTGGTTAAGTTGTTTTTGTGTTTCTTGAAAAACCTGAAAAAAAAGACAAATTCTTAAGCAATATTTTAGGTAGGTGATCTCACACTTAAATACAGATGAAGAAACAGTCACGAATAAACAAAACAAATACCAACTGAAAAAACTAAATGTTTGATTGTAAAATGAAACCAGATACTAAATCCATTGTCCAAATACAGCATTATTTTAGCTCAGATTGATGAAGAATTCAAATTTGATGGATGATCAGTTAATTTTTGTGAAAAAACAAGAAAATGCTATAAATGAACATTAGCTAACATGGCATCAACATGTTTTACTTATTAGATTAACCCTCCCAGCAACAAAAAACATCTACTGTTTAACATCTACTGATACATAAATACTATAAATACAGTACATGTCAATAATTGGTGTAAAATACAGTTATTCATCTTGTCATGGTCCTCAGATATGAAGTATCTGGATGCTCAGAGGCTCCGTAGTTAGCATCAAAACGCCATCATCTTCTACAACATTGATTCACCAATAAAACCAATCAATGACAGTCGATGGACGCACTGGGTTTATGTTCAGTTAATAATAGATTTTACTGAAAAAGTCGCTTCTTTTCCTTTATTTCTTCAGTTTTCTCCCTTTCTGATGTAATAACCCTTCTAATAACCCTTTTAATCTGAGATTGAACTGACATTAAATTGAATATATGAAAATAATTGAGTTTGACTGAAAATTCACAAAATATTTACCCGAGTGGGACAATTAAAGTAATCTAATCTAATCTAATCTAATCTAATCTAATCTAATCTAATCTAAAATACCACAAATTACAATAAATGATAATAAATCATTAAACAAAAGTCACGCTGGGTTTTTGTGGGGTTAAAACCCCCCAATTTTAGAGAATAGAACATTAAATGCTCCGTTTACTGGATTATATATTTCAACACTAAAAAGACATGACAATTAACATCCAAATGCAGTCGGTTGTAAAGTCCGTGTTTAGTGCTGGTGTTCATGCTGTCAGTCTGGGCTCCACATGGATGAACGTATGAACAATCAAAGCCGCCGCCGTCAAAACAAAGGCACCTCCAGGACCTGGAAGACGACGGCGTGTCTCACTTTGTTGTCGATGTGCGTTCATGTGGCGGCGCTGACTGTCAGCCCGACTGCTCTGCGTGGATCTGTTCCAAAAACAACCTTCCTGTCTGACACAAAGGTATTTTCAGCCCATTTCTTCTGCTTTTTGTCTCTTTTTTTTTCTCTGCTGATCTGCTCTGACGTGACTCACAGCAGTGTGGTGGTCAGTGTTTAATACACCTTAAACACACCAATGCACTTGTGTTTGTCTTTCAGTCATCTGTGTGTGTCTGTCTTCCATCATGTCTCATCTATCATGTCTTTTTGTTCTTCTAAAATTAAAAAAAAAAAAAAAATCAATCACCTTTTGTCTTCTTTTCATCTCTTAACCATGTTTCCATCTTCTACATCAGGGGTGTTCAGCCAAATGGAGTTATGGCTCCCACATACAGCAGACTTTCATCTCAAACGGGCCAGACCAGTCAAATAATAGCATAAAAAACGAATAGTTGACTACTACTACTAATAATCAGAATAATAATAGTCAACTCCAAAGGTTTCTCTATGCTTCTGTGTGAAAAGGTAAAACTGAATGATGAAAATGTTTATATTCACAAATGATCCTTTAAAAAAATGTAAATAACACGAACAACCTGAAGTTACCCAAGAAATATGTGTACATTTACCAAAATTCAGCCTCACTTTATCACCGACACGTGTTCATTAGAATGTGCACATCACAGTGGATCTACAAAACACAGAACATTTAAGAACAGACAGAATATTGGTACAAGTGCTCTTACTTCTATTGAGATATTTATTGTTGTTCATATTTATTCAGGTTATTCACCTTTTTTTATGAAAGGATAGTTTGTAAATCTAAACATTTTCATATCATTTAGCATTTTTACACTAAAACAAATAGACATTTTTGGAGTTGGTATCATTATAATTTATCATTGCTTATTGTTTATTATGATAGTATTTTACTGGTCTGTATGTGACATGAACTAAAATAATACCGACACATTTGATTGTTAATATCTTCAATGACATCTTTACACTTCATAATTCATCCCATGACCTGGACTGGACCCTCTGGCAGGCCTGATTTGGCCCATGGACCATACGTTTGACACCCCTGTTCTACATCAACATATTATTAATCATCATCATAGCATAATTGCCGAAGTTACACACTTTCTGGACAAAAGTGTGTGGATAGGTTGGATCCAAGTGTTTGTTTTCTAACGGGGGTCTAAGATACAAAACAATAATGACTAATGTCAGAATATAGTTTTAAATTGGATTAAATATTCTATTGATTATTGACGCTGATGTTTGCTGTACGTCTAATATAGTGTATGACTGAAGCTAACGATATGTCCAAGTGATTTTAAATCCTGTCACTGTTTTCCCGTCTGTCAATTCTAACCTGGTGCATCGTGACGTTCATGTGTGAAGACACACACCTGCAGACGTCATGAGGTTGCTGTGACTCCCAACATAGACCCTTAATCTTTCTTAACAAGATGTAACGCGAGTGTATCCCAGAATAACTCCAGTTCAGGCACACACACACACAACCACAGGCACAAACACACCCACACACCCACACACACACACACACACACACACACACACACACACACACACACACACACACACACACACACACACAC
>JAPTHA010000019.1:6724510-6748624 GCA_029814585.1 Gymnapogon annona | reverse complement strand
ACACACACACACACACACACACACACACACACACACACACACACACACACACACACACACACACACACACAAACATTTATTTATAATATATATATATTACATATGCATGCTGTAAATGACATTTATCCCAATATAAAACCAAATTATGTCATTTGTCATTAAGGTGTCCACATATTTATGTCCACATAGTTTGACCAAGAGTTTTAGGCCACTGAAATGTGAACCCGGTCACCTTTTGGTCTTCATCATTCATGAACTGAACCAGAGTCACTAAAGCCTTACAGTCTCATCCTAAGCACCTGCTCCGGTTCTTCTGCACCATGAACCTCGATGGCTCCAGCGACTGATGACAAATGTAACAGTAGACACCAGAGATGGACGAAAGCCAAAGCAGGGCAGAGGAAAGTGTAGGGTCACACAGGACCCTGTGATATTTCCATCATTTATAACCAGACGACGGAAGAGCTAAACACTCAAAGAAGCATAGAAATCATACACCAAACACAGGTACACGCATGCAGATGCAACATCAAGCACGAGTGAATGTTGTATCAGTTACGAGCAAGCGTCAGTCCGGCCTTAGTTCAAATGCTTCAGAACATTTACGGCTACATAGGACAGTTTGTTAATTTTCTCTACATATTCTTTTTTTTGAAAAATAAAATCTAAAACATTCAAATATTAGGTGTCATTTCTACAACATACAACACCGGTCATATATTATGTAAAATATACTCAAGCCAGCAAAAATACACGTCTATTCAGTTGAAAATAAGCTCTCATCAATATGAAATTAACTAGAGAACTTCTCTGAGAAATGTTTTTACTTTGAAATGAAATCGTCTCAGTTCAAGTTGCTAAAGAAAAAGAAAATGCAGTGGAGAGGAAGAAAATAAGTAGGAAAAAAGAGCACAAATTATACAAGAAATCGCCAAACAGTACAATTGAAGTAAGTACCTATTTTACACAAAAGAAGAAATATTGTTAAATGGAGGCGGGATGGTTCCCATTCAGTGAAGAAAAGGACAATTGCTGAGAAATTCCAGCTGGACTTTAAAAAAACAAACAAAAAAACAACAGTTGAAAAAAACAAAACAGCTACAGAAACAAGCACTAGTACCTTAAGTTCATTTCGGGTCAGTCGCTCGGGACCAAATAGGCTTGAATGTTTCTTTTCCTATAAATACTCAAATGCCTGTTTCCTCTAATACTGTACTCTGTAAGGCACACCATTAAGCACCCGCACACACACACACACACTTCATTTGTCCGTTAGATTGATCTATTTCTTGGTTCCTGTGGCCAGTGATTCTCAACTGGTAGGTCTTGATTCAAAAGTGGGACACAAACCCCGCAAAAAATAATGTTAACCCTTTAAAACCACCTGTATCACATGAGCTACACCAGGGTCTGAGACCTCGATCTTATCAGCAAGATCAGTATTTGCCTTAAAAACCTGTTACCTGTTTTCTGCCCCGTGGTGGAGTATCATCTGACTGCAGCCAGTGGAAGGGCTGCTTCTATTTTTTGTTTTCTTTTTCGTTTTTCAATATGGCCGCTGTCGTTAAATCCTCCTCCCACTTTTTAGTCTTTGCTAATGTTTAAAAAGTCACGATAAGAAGAACATTTATTTAGTTATTTATTTAAATTAGTACTTCATGTACTAAATGAATGCATAGTTACATAAACATTTCAATTCCAAACAATTCAGAGTGTCATGGATGGCTTCCTTTGGCTTAGGCCTTAAAGGGTTAAGGGCTCATTTATGCTCTGTGTTAAAGACGCAGACAGATGAGGGTATTATGTACCTATTATCATTGTGTCCGTTTTCCATGAGCTTGCGGATTCATGTCCAGACAGAACTATTTTGCAGTACCACCGGGAACCGTGGAGATAGTGAGAGAGATTAATGTCCAGAAATAGAGGAGCTTTTGAAAGAGTGAAACACTACAGACATATTTAGCCACCCGTCTCAATGTCAGCAACTTTATCCGCATCAGTAAAACCTGCTCTGTCGACACCATGCTTGTTATAATAATAATAATAATAATAATAATAATAATAATAATATTTCTTCTTCTTAAAAAAAGCCTGTATGGTTCATATTGAGCAGCGCCCTCAGGTGGAATTATTGAGAAATGCTCATTCCAACACCCTGGACGCATAGAAGTATGAAGGCAGTGTCGCTTATAACATTAGAAACAGACGTACCTATTAATCTACGTACGGTGAGCATACATGAGCCTCCAAAAACCCAATCCTTGTTTTATTTTTATGGAGCTGAGTGTTATCAATTCTCACGCTTCAACAGTAGGGGGCGGTAACACACCGTAATGCTAATAAACACCAGACCTTTACTGATAAATGTGTGTTTTCAAGCTGTCATATTCCCTATTATCTGAGGTTTCAAAACACCCCATCTTTTTACTACATTAACATCATGAGTGTAACTTTTATCAGCGTGGGTTTTGTTTTGTCATTGAGGGTCCTGAAGCCGGACCAGTCGAGAACCACTGACTCAGGGACACACATGGCTTTCTCCCATTAGAGATTCATTTGCAATTTAATTTTCAAGTAGAATCACGGGTTAAAAATATGACCTTTTTTTGGGATGATTTTCAATGTTTGCATAGTAGAGTGAGTTTTTAAAGTGTTTTACAATGAAAAAGGCCAGAACTGAGATGGTCCTGGGCTGTTTTGGAATTACTAGGACTGATTCCTGGGCTTTTAGACGCACGCCAAAGACTTTATGAGCAAATCGTTAACGCAGAGCAGCACTCAAAAACTGGAGGAATAGCTGCTATTAAACTGCCACACCGACTGGCGTCTGGCGTAAATCAGAAGAACAACCAACCATAAATGTAATAATCCCAACACAAGCACATGAAAAAGCTTTTCTTCTCTTTTTTTTTTTTTTTTTTTGGGGGGGGGGGTGTCTTTTGCGGCGGTGCAGAGAATGATGGGAACCGCAGTCTCTGGACACGGCGTTCTCTCCACGGGAGAGTCTGTTCTATAGGAACACTGGAGTCTGTGCATGTGACGTCCATGCAGACCGCCCTCCAGCACCACCGTATATTGCTTCAGTACAGTACAATCATCCAACACTGCGTCACTTTACACTTTATGAGTCCGACATGGAGGGGATGCCTCGGCGCTCAGGAGTGAAGAAAGGAAGACGGACGTGTATTACATTGACAAATGTCAGGAAGGGACCGAGCCGTGAAGGTATAGATGGACACGTTACATTGTTTACCTGTGGGAAATACAGCGTGTCCACAAAGTCTGTTCACTATTTAAAATAACCTTTGTGTTTATTACAGAGTTAGTTATCTGTAGTAGTAACAGTATTAACAGTAGTAGTACGTCCAGAGTTACCCCTTGTATTTGTTGTAGTACTATTAAGAGTTATGTACAGTTGTTGTAGTTATTGGATTTATATTAACACCAGCTGTTACAGCCATTAACTGTTCTAGTTCAGTTTACTGTGCATCCATGTGTGCCCCCTCCACCCCAATCTCTCCCTCTCTCTTTTTCTCTTCCTTTCCCCTCCGTCTTTAACCACAACTGGTTGATGTGACACTTTCTAAGGAATTTGACTGATATTAAAAAGGTGATTTCTGATATATACGTTATTCTGATTCATTTTATGTACTCGTCAGTTTTAAACCACATATCAGTTTGGTCCTGTTTTTCTTCAATGGCTGCAAATGTTGACCTTTGACCTTTGGACTGAAAATGTGTTTACCACAACTGGAAGATCATTCAACCAACCATCATGTTCTGGGTTGATGCTTTCACCACCACTTTGGGTTCTACGTGTGAACATGTACTGCTCATTAATGTAATAATACATTTGTCGATTGCCTTTTGTTTGTAATAAATGTGTTAAATTGTGAAGAGACTTTATGGACACCTGGTATTCAAAACTATACAAACACAACATGAGGCTGTGGATTAGCGGAAGGGTTGAGTGAGCGTGTGGCTTTACCTTTTAAACGCTCACCTGCCCTGCAGCTATGAACGGCCACCGACACTGACGCGTCCATGTGAGGAGTTGACAAATAAGACGGTGCATTCACTTCCCTCCAGAGCCACTAAAACCCTGAGGGAAAACCGGATGAGGGTGGGGGGGTGGTTTGTTTCTGCGTCCCATTATCATCTGGAATGCATTTAAAAAGCTGAAAGCGCATCATAAATAATCAATAATTCAATCAACCCACAGAAATACAGCGCCGTTTGCATTGACCTGTCATGGGGGGCATCTACAGTTAAGAACCCCCCACCCCTATATCAAACACTCATCACAAGTCCACTTAAGGCATGGGGACAACAAACTCACAGCACAATGAGTTTCAAAGGCCCAAGAGGACATTGTGTCTAAGGGATCGCTTTGCAACTTTTGTGACTATGTTAAAATAAAAAAAAAAAAAAGTGCAAATTAAACGTATTCATGTGAAATGCATTGAACGCAGTGGATACGAGGGTAACGCAGCGGCTTAATGAGGAGACGTGGTCCCCTCTTCATCCTGAACGAATCTGTTCCCGTGCCACGTGGGTTACGTCCGGTCCATGATGGGGGGGTTTTACTGGCTTCACTGTTGCATTGTTACAAATGTTACAAGAAAGAAAACCTACGAAACAATCAGAGAGTACCAGTGTAGTTAAGACATTCAGACAGACGCAGTAAGAGCTGCAGATGGACCTCGGGGGGGGGGGACAAAACAAAACAAACAAAAAAAACCAACCTTTTATGTCATTTCTGTTTCAGTTTCTAAAGTCACCCTTTATCTGATTTACTTTAAATTCTGCTGGAGGAGAGTTTAAGAGTCCCTTTTGATTTTTTGTAACTAATTCCATGAAAATTGCTTCCATAAATCAGTTTGCGTTGGAAACAACTTGAGGTATTCTGTCAGATGTTTGTAATTTTTGTAAGAAAATAAAGGTTTTAGAGCTGAGTTTAAAAACAAAAATGACTTAAAAAGTCTTAAAGCCCTGCACTGCACCAACCCCCTCCCTCTACCTGTTTTCTGCTCCGGAGGCTGTGGCTCTTCATTTATGGCCACGTAACAACATCAAAACTAGTCCTGATGGCTGAAATAACAGGCTCTAGACCAGGGGTGTCAAAGTCAGATAAGTTCAGGTTCCATTTTCAAAGTTGATGTGGATTAGACCAGTAACATAATAAAATCATATAGAAATGTTAAATTATAATATGAAATGTTTACATTGACAAAATATCCTCAATAACACGAACAAGCTAAAATTGCAGAAGAAAATTAACTGCAATTTACTAATATTCTGCCTCAGCTTCTTTTATACACACACTCATCCAAACGTACAGACCACAGTGGATCCACAAACAGTCACAACATTTGACAATGGGCACAGTACAGTACACTCTTTACACTTCTCTTAAGACATTTCACTTTTTATATATTTGTTTATGTTATTAAGATTTTTTGTGAAATGATCATTTGTTAACGGAAACTATTTTACCTACTTTGACTTTTTTTTTTGTTAACACTAAAACATGATCATTATTGTAATTATTTCTAGGTTATTATGATCCTGTTTCACTGGTTGAATCCACTTCAGATTGAATTGGGTTGAATGTGGAATACGAGCTAAAATAATTTTTAATATATTGAGTGTTATTTTTGCATTTCACAAGCCCATCCCATGGGACGGCTTGGACCCTGTGGCGGCTCAGGGGCCATATGTTTGACACCGCTGCTCTAGACTGTCGTTTCCTCTGAGGTGGAGACTAAATCTAAGAACAGAAACTCAGTGAATGACTCTGAGAGGAGCCCCTTGGCCGGTTGGAGTCAGTGCGCTGCGGCGTTACTTGTCGGAGGCTTTGCTCTGGTGGCTGTTGTTGACGTGAACTTGTGAGAGCTGGAGGCCGGAGCCCAGGCAACACATGGACTCAATCTCCTCCAGGAGGCCCTGGTCCGGGACCCCGGCACCCCCAGAGCCTTTCCCCTGACCCAGACACAGGCTGAGCCCCAGGAGACCCTCTTTAGACACCTCCTTCTCCCACGGGACCTGCATAGCTGAGTGACTGTTCCTGGACGGGGCCCCCCCACCCTCCTTACTGCCCTGTCTCTGCAGAGCCTTCTCCTGGTACTGCCTCACCGTCTCCTTGGAGAGCACCTTCCTCCTCAGGATGCTGGTGGATGCAGTTTGGTTGGAGGCCTGAGGAGGTTCGGCGCCGGTCTGGGGGTCCGAGATGGTCCGAGTCCGGCCCGTGGGCACAGGGGAGGGGTCTTGCTGTGACGCAGATGCCAGGGGCAAAGTAGGAGATGGCGGGGGGGTAACTCTGTGGGACATTAAGGGCGAGTAGGAGAAGCGGTTTGTAAAGTGTCGAGGAGGTGGCGGGGGGTCATAACTGGGCCGCTGGGGGAGGGACTGGGCCTTCAGGGCGTCACAGCCCTTCTGTGGGAGTGGGGGGGCGGTGATGGGCACTGGGGGAGTTGCCGCTGGTTTCTTCGGCACCTTCAGGCTGCTCTTGGTGGGCTGGCGGCGAGGGGATGGCGGCAGGTGTTTACCGTGGACAGCGCTGTCATCTTGGCCCATGTTCCACCCACTCTGGTCCCCGCCGCCACTTTCATCTGTGGGTTTAGACTCACTGGGAGGTGTGGGCTTGATCTGGGGGACATGAGGAGGAAAACACCATTAGATCAACACAGACGGAGGAAGAAGGGAGGACAGACAGTAGGTTTTTCTGAACTAGTTCAACCTCTGGTCCACTACATGGACAAAAGTATGCGGACACGATGAATCTAGGTGTTTGTTTTCTGATAGGGGTCTGGCATAAAAAACAATAATGACTAATGTCGGGATATATTTTTATATTGGGATGAATATTGTTACATTGTTCAATGTGGATTAAATTACTTACTTTGTTTCCAAACTAACCAAGATGTCCAAGATGGTTTGGACTGAATTTCTCTCAACATTGTTTTTTTTTTTTTCATGAACATGACTTTCATGTTCTACTTTAAATGATCTGACACAACGGCACTCATCTTGTCATTGTCGGTTGGGAATTCCATCTTGTAGTGTATGAATGTAACTGAAATATCATCTAATGACAAATGTAAATAGAATATTATTTTAAAAAAAAAAGAAAGATTTTCTCCCGTGGCATCTCTTTTTCGTACCGGGGTTGTGTAGTCCAGATCGTCCATGGACCTGAAGAAATCCAGGCTCTTGGCAGCACTGAGCTTCCCCTGCTCCACGGTGGTGGTGTTCAGTGAGTCCAGGATCTCCTCCAGCAGGTTCATCTGGCCGGTACTGGATGAGTCCATGTCCAGATCCAGCGAGTACGAGTCATCACTATCCTCAACGTTGGAGGGGACATCGCCACTGTCCTCTGATGAGATTCTACAAAAGGAAAGAGTTAAAGTCATAAGTTATAGTCAAAGGAAACGTCAAGATGTAAAATCTGTTCATTTACCCATAAACACCACAAGAAACCAAAAGCAAAATAGACAAAGTGGTCAATGAAATGCACAGAATGAAATACTGAATCAACAACAACAAAAAACATGATGAACAAAAAAAGCCACAAACTGAACAAAACTGAAAAGAGTGACAAAATCAACAAAAGAAGTCAAACAAAACGAATAAAAAAGCAACAAAACCAGGTTGGAAACAAGGCTTTTTATGTTCATTTATAGATTTCTTTACTGAAAATGTCATCTTTTCGTCCATTTCTGTTTCTAACGCAATTAACCCCCACATTAATCTACATGATCAGTCAATTACATGTAGGAAAATGCACGATATTCACTGACAGCAATTAAAAACACAAAAGATCATATTACAGTAAATAGAGATTAATTAATTAAAGTTTAAATAGAGAATAATTTGTTCGGTAACTGCCATAAAAGCAGCAGCACCGGGTCCTGGTGGGTAAAGTGATCTACAACTGCTGTATTCAGCAGTGGTACAACTGTATAGTTCCACATGGGGGCAGTATTATCATGAGTTACAGACACAGCACTGAGAGGCCCCTCTCACCATGTCAACTTAATGCAACCGTGCAACAGCAGTAATGAAATCCTGACTTACGTAACTCTCACAAGCAAAATCAACACAAAACTGACACAACTCCCATAATCCTTCACCACAACAGGTCATAACACCAGGAGTGCGTACTTGCTGGCGCTGTCCAGTTCATCATCGTCCAACCCGTAGCCATGATCTCGAGGGCCCATGCTCATGGGAGACTTGTTGAAGTTCTGCTGTTGGTGAGAAAATGCACAGTTAGACACTGAGAATAATATGATAAAACGGTAAAGTGGGCTCAGGGGCAGCGGCGTTCAGATCCAAGGCTCTGGCTAATCATTAAGCGCTGTGCTCGCTGCCATATGTAAACTACGACTTGGGAGCTGACAAAAAGATGCAGGCCTGTTTCTGGTGGGTCCTGTAATAAGACAGCAGTACTCGCCTGTTTTAATGAGCCTGGACCCTGAGGGAGGGGGGAGGGCTGGGGGGCGAAATTTGTCAAATTTGGGTCTAGGGATAAAAATCTTTAAGATCCCCTGCAATATTTTCCCCAGCTCAGCATAATGTGTAAAGCAGGAGGTGTGGACCAAGTTAAGATATGGGTTAGCGCATTAGTCATTTTGCTAACGACACCGATGCATGTGATGGTATTTGTCACCGTGGCACTACGAATGATAGGTGTGTGCTGTAGTTGTCTGACACAGTGGGTTTTAATAAGCCACCTGTGTACCATGTTTAATGGGTGGGTTAAAGAAGAGACAGAAACTTTACAGAGCAGGGCAGGACTCTCCCCATGGGAGCCTGAATCTGCCCCGGGCCACTTATTAACATGCCTTCCACTACAACGCACATGTTCACCCCCTCCCCGTCTGCGTGTGTCTGTGTGTGTGTATATGTTGACTTGTATTAACACCATCTTTCACTTTCTCATTAACGGCCTTCTCATTTCACCCTTTTGCTTCCTTACACATTGATATTTGTCGTCTTGCAAAGTCACCGATCGTCTCCTCCTCCTTCTTGTACGTTACTAGATCAGATTGGATTCAGCTCTGTTGTCACCGATCACGTGCGGGAGGTAAGGAGATTCAGTTTAACATATTACCATAAGTGCAATCATTAGAGCGTGTCTGCAGAAATGCACAGGTTAGGATTATATCTGCGTTGTTATTCTGTTTCCATAAACATTAGAACTGGAAGAGTTGATGTGCCATCGATATATGTTTGTATTTGTAAGTTTTTTGGGGGGATAATGTGACGCTTTTCCCTCTAACTTGTATTTCACCCACTCCACATGCTTCTCTGTAAACTGACTTTGCCACAGTATCAAAGATCAATACTGAGGAAAAAGGTCCTTTGCAGCCATAAAAGTGAGCGGAGCATTTACGAACGGAAGACAGCGGCGTATTTGTGTGTCAGCGTTGTGGTTTTTGCGGTGGGGAAAAAAAAAAAAAAATCAGGATCTCAAAGGTGAAGAACAGTCAGAAGATCCAAAGTAGAAACACAAGGAAAAAGAAGGAAAAACCCCCCCAAAACAAAACAAAACAAAACAAGCAGCGAATGAATGAAGAAAAAAAAAGGAAGGAAGGAAGGAAATTTGGTGAAGTGAGGAAAGATTCCTCAAAAAGCCCCAAAGAATGATGGGAATGAGGGGGAGGGGGTCAGTATTGGAACCGTGCACCAAGCCGGTCTTGATTAGCCGACGCAGTGCCAGCCAGACAGGCGGAATGTAACGTGTGGCTGGCCTGGCCTCATTTAGGGCTTGTGTTCGGCTGGAGGAGGACTCACACTCACACACATACATACATACACACTCACATGCACATGTGCACACTCAGTCACATACACACCCTATTACAAAAAAAACACAAAGAGTTAAAGTGCCATTTTGTCCATAAAAGTCAGTGGAGGAGATGTGTGCAGTAGCCACTTAAGCCTCTCAGCCATCGGGCTAAACACGAACACATGTGGCGACGCTGCTGATTGGCCGACCCGCTCCCCTTCCATGGTAGCTTGGAGCCATAATGAAAGAGATTTCAGAGGGGCTCGGGCCTGGGATCCCTAAACAGCCTTTAATGGATTCCTGTGTCAGGGCAGTAAATCTGGGGCCGGGCCGACGGGCCGGGCAGTCGAACCGGGCCGGCGGAGCGGAGATGCACCTGTGAGACATCGGGGATGGCGCCGTGGACGGGAATATTCCAGGGGAATGCTACAACGCCAGTGCTGTCTGGACATCAAGTAGGAGGTGATTTAGGGCAGGGGCCACAGTCAGGGGCCCAGTAGGGTCTGATCTGGGCCAAAGCAGGAACATCATAAAACACTAATGAATAAATAATGACTAATGAATAAATAACGACAACACCAAAGTTCTGTTGTCTGTGTTTCAGAGTGAAAAAAGTACAATTAAATAACAAACCATCCGATGAAACAGAATGTCAATAACATGCACAACCAGAAATGTCTTAAGAAAAATATGTGCAACTTTATCTATATTATCCCTCAATTTAACATTTATACACGTGTATTATAACTTAGTGATCGCAGCGGACCAACAAATACACAACACATTAACTAACAGGCAGAATATTAGTACAAGGACACGTATTTGTATTTCTGTTTAGATTTTTTTTTTTTGTCATGCAATTGAACTTTTTTTTTTACACTACTTTTGATGGAGTTGCTCTGTATATGGAACCACAGGTCATTCATATCTTCAGTGTCATTTGTGTGTTTCCAAAGGGGCTGGTTTTGGGCCGTATGTTTGACACCTCTGGTTCAGTCTGTTCATTTGTGCAACAGGGCCTCTCTCTCTCTGAGCCTAGGTGTTTATTAAAGCAAGGTGAACCCAAACACAACCAGACCTGGGTCATGCAGTCCGGCCCCTCTGATCTCTGTTACAGCTTTGGTGCCGTCTACCTTAAAGGAAGTTCCATAGGGAGCAGTAAATGGATGGTACCTCACTTCACGGCTTTATCAATTTGTCATTCCCTCTCTTCACTGCGACCCTTCCGCGCCGCAGTTAAGATTCAACTATTTACAACAAGCCACCATTTTACGATAGAAGTGCCAAATTTGGCTCCGAGGTCAGTTTATATACACACCCCCCCCAACACCCTCCCTCTCCCACGCACGCCTTTCTGAAACTGGCAAACATATTGCATTCATTTTACTGGAAATGTGAGCCGCCAAGTACTTTGTTATGATATTACTATTACTTTAAGAGCTGTCAAAGCCCACAAAAGCAGCTAAATGTGAGATCTGAAATTAGATGTACTGTATGTCAATGTAAAATAAATCAGCAAAACACTTATGCTTGGCAGACTTCTATTTCTCGACATTCGCAATGAGATTTTTTTTTTTTTCTCAAGCTGAGCAAAACAGTCTCCGTGTTAAATCAGTGACAGCTCTGCCACCATCCCGTGGCTCCTCAGGCCTGACAGGACAGTGGGAAAAAGCAGGAAAAATGGCAGAACAACAGATTATCATACCGCTCCCTTCATTAGCTTCTTGCTGTCGGCTAATGGGATGCTGAAAGGTGAGGAATGAAACGGTGCGCGCCCCTCCATGGCTCCCTGTCTGCCGTTCCCTCCCTCCATCACTCTGACACATGTCACTGTTTGTGTCTGTCTAAGTCTCCGGCACGTCGCCACAAGTGACTGAACAGAAAATGCCGAGACGGAAGGAGCCAAGGAGTCAGAGGCAGATACGGAACAGGAGGAACAGGAGTCATGGAAATAATCAAAACGGTCAGGTTATTTCAGTCACGCCGCCAATGTGGAAGACGTCCGTGCTTCATAAAGGAAGGAGAAGACCTGATACTGCACGGCCAACTCATTCTGGAATACTTTTAGAAGGATGTGCTGACATATTACTTTAACACATAAAGATCCAGAGCCCAAGTGATTTTTTCCCCTCAATTTCGTACTTTTTCTTAAATGTTTAAAAAGAATATTATGTGAGTTTTGATTTTTCATCAGACAATATTACAGTTACATTCATACACTACACAGCAACACCCCAATCCAAAATGGCAGAGTGAGAGAGAGCAGACCCCCCCTGCCCAAAAAATAAATAAATAAATAAATAAATACTTGAACTGCATGAGTCACAGAGAGACATATGTTGACCTCTGACCTAAGTCCTGCTCTATATATCTAAGCCCTGCTTAGGTATATAGAGCTTAATCAATGTCTTTTATCACTACTAATTCTAATATTATGGTCATTATTTTGCATTCTTATGTGAAAGCCAGATGTTTTCCAATATTTAATATACAGATCATGATTGATGTTGACCAAAGCAGATTTAAAGTTTAATATTATGTCAAAAACTGAGAAAATTGAGGAAAAACAGACTTTATAGGAAAAATCTCTCATTAACTGAACATAAACCCAGTGTGTCCATCCACTGTCATTGATTCAACTACATGGGTTTTACTGGTGAATAAATGTTGTAGAAGATGGAGGTGTTTTGATAGTAACTACAGAACCTCTGAACATCCAAATGGGTCATATCTGACGACCATGAAAAGATGAATAACTGTATTTTACACTAAATATTTATCAATAGGATTATTGGATCAACAGGTATCAAAGTTTTTTATATGAGTTAATTATTTAGTTTACCAGTGGATGTTTGGGTCTTTGTGGGTTAACATTATTTAATGCTCTTCAATTTTATTACTTGGATTTACTTTAGAGTAGCATACTAAAGTGGTAAAAGTCATGTCAATCTGTTTTAGAGTAGCTTCATTACAAATAGAAAATACAAAATACAAAACTCAACCCTTTATCCTCCAAGTGCACTGAGGAAAAATATATGAACTACTGGAAACCTCAAGCAGGGGTGTCAAACAGCGGCCTGTGGGCCAAAACCGGCCTGTCAGATGATCTGAAGTGGCCCCTTTGGAAACAGACAAATTACACTGAAGACATTAACAACCAGTGGTTTCAAATCATTTCAGTTCCACACGCACACCAGTGGGATGTGGGGGAAAATAATTTTTAAAACTGCACATAAATAATGACTCAGAATTTTTTTCTCTGTTTAATGTAAACAAAAACCATTATATTATGATTTTACATAATGAGGACAACACGTGTTCACTTTGATCCCAGAAAACATGAAGTTATGAAAATATTTACATTTACGAATGATCGTTTAACAATAAAATGCAAACTAATATGAACAACCTGAAACGCATAGAGAAAATTAACCCCAGTTTTAACAATATTCTGCCTGTGACTGAACATTTTGTGTCTTTGTTGATGTAAAGTTCCATTTACTTTTCTTAAGAAATATCAGTTTTCCAGGATATTCACATATTTTTTGTTTGTATAGTTTCTAAGTGTAAACATTTTCAGAAGAAAATGAATTTTTTTTGCACTAAAACAAGGAAATGAATGAAGAGTTTTGATCATTTATAGATTAGAATGTTATTATTTTACCCACAGGAGGTCATATTGGACTGAATGCAGAACCTGAAAGAAACAGAGTTTGACACCCTGGTCTAAAATGTCTTTACGTCGACAAATCAGTTTTAATTTCTATGAATGTGAGTTGAAAAGTCATCAGCATCACTTCAGTGGCTGTATATGTAGAAACAAACTTTCCCCTTTTCGTTGCTGCATGACCAGTTATGCGGAACAACCATAGCGCTCTGTGACAGGGCCAAAGCGCTGGCAGACTTTAATAGCCCGTCTTACATTATACATTTCATGTGGTATTTCTGAGTAGCCACTGATCTCACAGCTTGGCAGTGAACGTAAAGAAAGACGCCGGTAAAATGCAAACAAACCTTAGGGAGAGACACAGCATTTGCAGAAGTACAGCCAAGACTGTGTTTCCCTGTTTAAGAGCTGCTCGCTCCAAAGAGAGGCAGAGAAGAGAAACAAACAAAAAATAAATAAATGTGTTTGAGGCGAGATCCACTGCTGGGCTGTCCAACTGGCTGTTGCTGAAAGCCCACTTCCTCTTCACTTAAAACAGGAGCCGTTAAGAAAAGAAGGAGAATGTGCATCATTCTGCTGATTGGGTCGGACTGAACCAAACTCATCCAGGTGTCGGAGTGTGTGTGTGTGTGTATATAAGTGTGTGTGTGTGTGTGAGAGAATGAGAGCGCTGCAGTACTTTGAGAGAGCCAGGAGATGGCACTTTGGTTTCAGCGAGGAGGAAAGGGCTTCTCTTTTTTTTTTTCCTTCTGAAGTGAAGGTGGTGGGCTTGTGGTGGGGGTGGGGGTGGGGGAGCTAAACAAAGTGGAGACTACAAACACGCAGGAATCATGTAAACACACAGCGGCAGACACAGAGACGGACAACGCAGCTGCGCTTAATGTTCAGGTTGGTGTGTGAGGCGTCTCAACAATGAGCCACGTTACTGATTTATCCAACAGCATTAATCCACTGACAAATATCTGAGCTCCTTTCAATTAAAAACCACAGAAAAAAATTATTGCAACGCCTGCGGACTGCAAGTACCGGCATCTGTGAGGTGACCGTAGGAGCTCAGTGAGAGAACACATATTGTGTGTTTTCAATCACACACACAACACAGTGTTCTTTACAGTGGGTTTGATTAGCAGGTATGCAGCGTTAAAACATATTAGTTTTATCAAGTTTGATGGTCAAACAAAGTGCACGTACAAGCTAAGCATCTCACCAGCCTCACAGTCAGATTTGTGGCTAAACTGTGAAATCTGTGTAACTTTAGTTTCATTTGATGACAATAGGATCATAACTATGACTAAAGTGATTATACTATGAGACTAATGATAAGTACACTTTAATATCTTACTGGTCTTATTTTATCACAGATGTTATTATGTGTCACTTATGTATTTTTATTTATGTATTTTATCTGTGTGGGTTTTTTTTCCACTGAGATCAATGCATTACCATTCAGATTTATGTATATGATGTTTAAAAGCTTTAGCTGATATTGTTCACATGTTTAATATCCTGAAAATTCAAAGACTCTTTAGTGTCAAATGACACAGAGTACACAGAGAATTCTCTCACCTCGTTAAATACCGTGCGCTAAAGAAAAAGGAAAATATTACAGGAATGAATAAGCGGTGCAAAGAATAACCTAATGGAGAAAAATTTAACTTAAACTTAAGAGCAATTTTACGTATTTATTTTCAGATCTGTTTTTAATTGCTTCTGTCCTGCTTACATCTTAGGACTTACGCTGATAATATCTTTTAATCTTTCTGACAGACTTGTGCATAATAAATCCTATGCACCTGAATATTACCTTATGTTAAAGGTATCTCATCTGACTATCCACCCCCCCCCACCACACACACACACAAACACACACGCTCTCTCAACTGTTGTGACATCTGTGATTTTGTTCCTGTGTTTTTCATGTATTACCCCGCTACCACCACCACCACACCCACCCTGGTATCCTACGGCCTGGCGCCTTTCCTGTCTCACCGGGCGGAGAGTCCAGTGCCTGGGGCTGAGCCGACCACACGCCTGCTGGCTGTCACTGCCCATAACGCTGTCCCAGCCTTGGTTCTCCTGCACTCTCTTAACAGCTGTCACTCTGCTGCCTCCGTCCCGGGGCCAACTGCTAAATGCACGTGTGTCCCAACGCATACTGTACACCCACCGCGGCTGTGGATTCACTCAGACACCATCAACGTATCAACCGACGTGGCCCGTACTGGCGCCAGAACAATGGGTTTTGTTTGCGGTGTCAGACAGGAAGTCAAGCAGTGCTACTCCGTCTTGTGTTTGTCAAATGAAAGGATTACTCCTACGTCCTTCATCAACACTGTTCACCACATCACCCACATGGACGGATGCAGCTGAAATGTGCATGTATACCGCAGAAGCACTTTCTTTCACTTTGGTGCATGTGTTGGCTGATCAAATGGAATATGAATTTCATAACTGTGATTATTTTGCGATGACTAATTAAAGGAGCTACTCCAGGATCATTCATTTGGTTTCAAGGATAGACATGGAGAGGGTTTTGCTAAAAAAAAAAAAAAAGAAAAAGATGAATGATAAAAATGCATCAGGTTTTTTTTTTTTTTCTCCTCACAGAGAAGTTTGCTGTGCTTTTAATCAGATCACACTTTGGAGCCTCTGATTGCTAAATGTCTCTGAATTAATCTTGCAGGTGAACACACCTTTTTAAGTCGACTTGGGAAAAGACATGAGGAGAGGGCACAGTGCAGCGTCGCAGCCAAGGAAATGATACCAAAAAAAAAAGAAAAAAAAAGATGTCACTCATGTTACTTTTGAGGAAGGAACGATCCAAAGGGATGGGTTTCTTTGGCCTTTCACTAATCAATACTCCAGTTTCATGTTTTTCACCTGGAGGTAAACAAGCTCAAGAACCGATAGTTAAAATTCATAAGTTGGACATTTTTATGAAGTAAATGGATTTGTGTCAAACAGCAGTAGGGCAGGATGGGCTGGAGGAGCAGTCTGTGTGGGCGCTAAGGGGAAGGGGCATGGATGAGCATAAAGGTGCTTCTTAAAACCCACATTTCAACTTAACCTTTATTTAACCAGGTTAGTCCCACCGAGATCAATTTCTGCCGCAAGGAACACCTGGTCAAGACAGCTGTGGGCAGAACAACACTATCAAGATTTCATAGGAGGCAATCTCAGGAAGGAAACGGGAAGGTGAGAGACAGACGGAGATAAGACGAGCAAAAACAAGAGCTACACTGTGGTTTTCACCAATTTACTGTAAGTCCAATGTAAACATGACTCCAGGAGAAATTTGTCATTGCAATGACTTCCCTTTTTTTTCCTTTTACTAATTTTTCAATACAAAGAAATAAAATGTTGCAAATTGAAAAGCAACAATAGCTAAAAACATATAGGTTTCTTGGTAAATATTAACTCGTACATTAGGATAACATGGTTGAATCATCCCAAACAGACGCAGAACTGATGTCATTTCTGCCACAATTCCCTTGTTTCAGAGGAGTTTCATTCATTCAGAGGTTACAGGACATGAATGTACTCCTCAGCTTTAAGTTGGTTTAGAAGAAGTTTCAATTGACAGGAAAGAAAAGTGCTTTAACCAGTTAGGTGAAATCTGCTATGAAATTAGACACAACTGGAATCATTTAAAATAAACGAGGGATTAAAACAAAAATGACTAATTGCACTGTTCATAGTGGTCATGAAAGTGTTACTACGAAAAGTAGTCTCTAAAGAGAAGCTTTGAAACCAGAATTAACCCTTTAAGTCCAGGGACCATCAGGACTCTCAACAATAGACTGTCAGTTCAATACAATACAATACGCTCAAAACTTGCTGTTCAATAAGCCTTTGATTTTATACTCAACACAACAGGGCTTCTGTAAGACGGGGCAGGTTTCCCTTTTCATTTTCATTTATTTATTGCAGTTGGTGTATGTTTGTATCTTTGTTTTCATTGTAATGCGTTTTCGGTACTTGCTCTCCTAATGTATTTGCATAGGTGACAATAAAATAACAATAAAAGCCATTTTATCTCAAAGAGCCAAAGAGACTCAGTTTATTGTGACAAAAGAGTAAAGAAACCAAAATGCATTCACATTCAAGAAGATGGAACGGGAGATTTTTTTTTTTCATTAAAAAAAATGATCTATTGATTATCAAAATAGTTGGTGATTAATTTAGATGTTGCGTCTAATTGAATACTTGAATAATGCATCAATCCCTGCAGCCTTGGTGGACTCAAATACTATTCAGAGCTGAAATTCAAACATCCTTCAGAACTCACTAAAAAAACAACCAGAACCAGTCCCACTGACGAACATTAATCTGATCTGAAGTTAATGAATTAATTAAATCATAACTCATTAGTTTTAATGGAGGGAACTGGTAATGTATGACCTTTTACATTTGCACAGTGACCTTCCCATCACCGGGGGCAACAGAGTGACGCACTGCGGTTCCGAAGCAAAAAGAATAAGACCGGCGCTGTCTGTGAGGAAACATGAAGGACTGTAAATATGTAGACAAACACACCCAGACCCAGCACTCTGGGACACAGCATCTCGTGTCCTGCAACCCCCCCTCACCTACCACCACGCACTCACACACACACACCCCCACACCCACACCCACACACCCACACACAACCCTTGGTCTCCAGGGACCCGTTACCGTGGCGATGAACGGGAAGGGACAGGGATGTCAGTGTGTGTGTGTGTATATTCTGAATATGTGGGCACATCAATTACATGTTAACTGTTTTTGTGTGTGTATGTGTGTGTGTGTGTGTGGGTGGGTGGGGGGGTTGTGGGTTTGTGTGTTCACTGGGGTGTCCGAGGAGGCCTTTAGAAAAGCCCTAATTGCCGTTCTTCTCCTCTCCCTGGCCGTCACACCTTCCACTACGCTAAGACTTTCCAGCCTCATCACACACACACACAGGAAACATAACGCTAATTAGACACTGCACAACCTCTCCTAATCACACTCTTACATGTCTGTGACCAAAATGTCAGTTTATGCAGGCGGCCCGGTACATTTGCTTTTCTTATTTTCAGTCAGAAGTCCGGTCATTTTATCACTTTTCCGTAAGAAAAGTACAGGCTCCGTCTGAGACAATATATACAAGGTAAAGTATAAGCACGGCAATTTTAAAAACACTAAAATTCCTTTGGCGAGAAATGAACACAAACACGTATATGTGGAGTGTGTTACCATTTCCACTGCTCCCAACTCTGCTGATACATTTATTGATGAATGTTTGGTTTTGCAAGCGGGCATGTGCTTACATATCGAATGCCAGCTTTGCACACAACAAAGACCAAAAAAAAAATGCAATCCACTTATGGTGCACAAGCAAATTCTTCAGAGGAAATGCTGACCAGCAGATGAGTTGCTTCTACTGTCCGTGTTGTTCAGAGGAAAACACTGAATGTACAACATGAATGCATTGAAAGAGGGGGGGAAAAATGCTTATCATTAGGTTTGGCACCCTGACAAACTCATGTACTTTCAAGAGCTGCTAAAGAAAGAGAGGGAAGAAAGAAGGAAAAATAGGGGGAGGGACATAAGGATGTAAGGATGAAGAGGGAAAGAGGGATGAGAAGAAAAAGTGGACGGAGAACAGAAGTGGAAGGCTGCGTCCGTGTCAGTCCAGCGGAAACTCCAGTTAGCGTCCGTGTAGTTTCCTCGTTTACTGAGTGAATCTGTGTGATCGTGTGCATTTGCCTGTGTTTTTGTGTCATACCCGTCTCATCTTCTGCAGCCTCCTTGGAGACAGGCTCTTGGTGCTGGTGGGAGACCCTGCACAGACCGGCATCCCCTCTTCTTCTTCATCCTGAGAGAGATAATGAATTAGATTTACAGATGATTACAGTTATAAATAACCTAAAGTGATTAGTACATGAGTTAGTGTGTGTGTGTGCGTGTATGTGCGTATGTGTGTGTTGGCATTGAAGGACCACAATATCATACACTGAATGTTCATTTAGAAATACTCACACAGACGCAGAGCAGAGGGTTTGGGAGTAAAGCTGAAAATACATTTGTCAAATACTTACCATCAGTGGTGACGGTGACTAATGACTCAACAGTACATGTAATACTACCAGTAATAGATAAACTACTTTACATGTCACTGGGGAAAAACTATACTTTCTGCAGTAAAAACATGAGATGACAACACTAGACTAGACTAGATTAGATTAGATTAGATACAACTTTATTGGTCTCTTGGGCAGAGTTCTCAGGAAACTAATGAGTTATCACACTACTAGGCTAAAACCAATTAGTAAAACATGATTCATATCAACATCTACAGCATTAAAATGCTCTTACGTGAACTAGTTGATAATAAAAACAGAATAATACCATGTCAATAACACTATAAAGGAGCCATTCTGCATAATGAGTATTTGATGCTCTTCAGTCATCTTTTCACTGTTCTGACGTTTTCCTGTATGTGTACATTTGGCTCTGACTATATTGTCCATCTCTGATTTAAGATCCTGAATTGATTATTTTTTAACACATTAAAAGGTTTATTTTTCTGTATTCACACCAAGGGTCAGAGTAGAGAGTGTGTTTTTGTTGCTCAAACTGTAAAGTCAGTGGATACAACTTTGTGAATACAAGTGACATGTATACATACATTCATACATTCTGCTGATCATACAGTACATCTGAGTCCTACATCTACTTTTATTTTGTATTTAGTGCCCTTTAACATTTAACGTTGTTTAATTTCATTATCCTTGTGCCTTTCGGGTCCTTGAGTCGTCACGAGCAGCTGCAGCAGCACAAACGCCTCGCAGATAAAACGTGTTTCTACACAACTCCTCAATCATTTGTCTCACAAATGTGCAGGAAATGTACGTTCAACATCAACTCCAATCGATTCCAACATACGCATGTGTGTGTTTGCTTGCCTGTGCGAATATGTGTGTATGCGCGTGCCGATGCACAGCGCCACTCGCTCCCCTGGTTTGCCATCAGCACCCTCTTTCCTCACTTTCCCACTGACAGATCAAACTGCTCTTGCCTTATCAAATCCATCAGGCTTATGGAAACATACACCTCGTTACATTAGCTTTGAGGAAATCACAGGCTCACTGATGAAATATGCAGACAATAAAAGAGAAAGAGGGGCCGGGGCTCGGATGACATGACAGGCCATAGCCAGAGGGGCGTTGGTTAAAAATGTACAGCCCCGAACAAAGCGCTAAGCAGGCTTCAACAGTCATTAACGGCGGCTGCGTCGGAATCACACACTCCATGTAAAGCAGCCTTCCTGTCTGTTTCCATGAGGTGGGGTGGGGTGGGGTGGGGGGTTGAGGGGCGTGTGTCTATCTGAGCGGGATAATGTGCACATGTGTGTTTACACGCTGGTGCCAGTGTGTGGGTGTGTGTCAGGAGAAGGTGTGAAGGTCCATGCTTCTTACCCTTGCTTTGAGTCTGCCCTTAATGTCCCGGATACCCCTCTTGGCATGACTCTTGGCCTGGGAGGAAAAAATATCCCCCGTGCACACACACAATCACACACACACACACACACACACGCACGCACGCACACACACACACATGCACAGATTACTAATCAAAACATGTTGCATTAACATTCTGTTCTGGTTTCATGTAACATCAAGAAATGCTTTGATCCCTGTGGCAAAAACACAGAGACAAAAGGCTGGATAAGAGCGCCTCACGCACGAACAGGAGGCGATAACATGAAAGGGCGCCCTGACCACCTATTGTACAGCACATGACGGCATGTTACAGCTCATCAGACACACAGACAGATACACACACACACACACACACACACACACACACACACACCAGTCGAAGAGCAATGCCGCTGCTCCTCACATCCCAAACACCAGAAAACACACACTGTACAAGACATTATCTGTTCTCATTCAAACACGGGTTTATTTCTAATATTATACAAGTTTTTAATAACGTCCCTCCTGTGTCATCACGCCGGCTCAAGTCCTCCTTCAAATCCTTAATACTGATGTAATGACCCCAATAGTCTAGTGTCGTGTGTGTCTGTATGATCACTGTACCTTTGTCACTGCTGTGTTGATCAGCGCCCCACCTCTCTGCAAAACACATACCAGTTAGAACAGAGCAGAATAGAACAGTGAACAGAACAGTTGTTGTAATAGAACAGAACAGAATCAAAGAATAGAACAGAGCAGAATAGAATAGAACTGAGTAAAATTAGAAAAGAATAGAACAGAATGGAGCAGAATAAAACAGAACAGAGTAAAAAAAAGAACAGAGCACAACAGATTAAATGAGAAAAGAGTAGAAAAAGAGTAGAGTAAAAAAGAACAGAATAAAAGAACAGAATAGAAGAGAGCAGAATAGAATAAAAAAGTGAACAATAAAATAGAACAGGATAATAGAATAGAACAGAATAGAATAAAAATAAAATAGAGCAAAGTACAATAGAGCAGAATAGAACAGAGCAGAACATAATAGAATAGAATAAGCTTCAGTGTCATTGCAAAATAACCATGTACAGTGCATCATATTGCATAAGATGCTCAGAGTGCAAACATACACAGCAATGAATAAAAACACTCATACACACATGCACACAAACACCCAAGTACGTCCAGTATCAGTTGTGTGCAGCTTGTACAGGCGGCAGTGACCGCTATAATGTCTTCATGTCTAGACTATGGGTTCAGTTGTTGTTACTGACACACCAACAGGAAGCATGGGCATGGAAAGAGTACAGTGCAGCCATGGCTCTGGGATAGAAACTGTTGTATTTATTTAAGAATCTTCTAAAAAACATGTATAAGGAATGCTTTTTTTTACAGCATATGAGCGCATTGTGTTCTGCGTCCTGATTGGCTAAGACAATTATCAATCTCACATCCACAAGGCAGAGGAAGATGCTAACCATCGCACAAAAAGATGGATTTCTGGACATGCTAAAGGAAGGTCGAAGTTACGCGGCTGCAGGACATCATTATGCCATAAATGAACCTTTGGTTCGGTTGAATCAGCGCCAGAGGAGGAAGAGGCACGGTCAGAGGAACTGTGGAATACGCCTGAGTCACTAATAATAATTTCGTAGGGTTTTGGTCTTTGTTTTCATTCTGTAATACTGTTTTTTTTTTTTTTTAAATAAACAAAGGTTTGGATTTTGAGAGTGTTTAAACAAGAGAGAAATGTGAGACAATGTTAATATCTGTTTGAGAAAAGTGTATGTGAGGAGGGGTTTCACAGCTTGAAAACACACACAGTATTGGTAAAAAAAAAAGTAAACTGACAACTTCATATATTTTTCCTACTGCGGGTTAATTTCCGAAAGTAACTCCCCCGCGATAAACGAGGGACCACTGTACGTCCAATCTGAACAGAACTGATGGCACTTATTCACATATGCAAACGACACGGCATTGGAAGTTTGAGTGCAATAAATGATAACTCATGTTGTTCCACTGTCTGTGCCATTTCATTCGATGCTCTTTGCACATTTGTGTAAATTTGATTATTGTTTGATGCATCTGTTGTGATCAAAGGACAAAAGTGAGCGCAGCATCTCCTTTAATTCTTTCTTTTTTTGTTTTAAAGATATTTTGCAATGCAGACCTGCTTCTTACTGTAATTTTTATTTAACAAGGTCCTACACACCGTACATTCAAAAAGTAAATTAGATTAGATTAGATATACCTTTAATGGTCCCACAAGGGGAAATTTCAAATAGAAGAAGTAAGAATAATATGTCATTAATAATTAATAAAAAAGTCATTAATAATCAATAATAAGATATTAATAATAAGTAATTAAAGTAGAGTTTACACACGTTTTCCAATTAACAATTAAATGTATATTTTGTTGTCTGTCTTACCTATACTTTATTTTTTACATTTGCTGCAGTCAACTGGACTTAAGTTACACCACCTTTCCTTACCACGTTTGATCTTACCTTATCTTACTTTCGCACACCTTACCTTACCCCACTTTACCTTTTCTCATGTATGTCGACTTATTTTATCAAAAAAGTCTTATCTTTATACCAACTAACTGTAACTCTGAAAAGTAAACACTTTCAGGTAAAGCATCACAGTGGAAGTAAAACAACAGTGATGCAATAAGAAGTGTAACACCGCTGAGCCATGATAAACCACATGATTCATAGCTGTATGGAGGCTTTTTAAAAACATTTTTTTACTTTGACACAGCCTAAAACGGCGACGGAGGGGACTGTGCGTGATTGATTTCCACTTTTGAGTTTTCCCGACTGACATGCCGGTTCCCTCTGTTTCTCCCGTTTTCTGCCTCTATGTCTCGTCTCCTCCTTGTCGTCATCTCTCTTCTCCAGTCGCTGCGTGCTCCGCTTGTTCCTTTGGCTCTTTCTCTTTTTCTCTGTTTGGTCTTTCAGCACGAGCACAAAGCGCCGGCTAAACGGCTAAACACAGTAAATGGCAGACAGTGTTTCAGAAGTCAGCGAGAGGGAGAGGAGGAGCGAGGCCGAGGTGAAGGCCCCTCTTATAGATCCCTGTCAGTCAGGAAATGTGAACTTTAACAAACCTTTGAAGAGCACTCTAGAGAACTAATTCAGCCCTGGCTGACGGCGCAGGGAGGGTAGGAGAGAGGGAGTGAGGGAGGGCAGGAGTGAGGGGGTTGGGGG
>JAPTHA010000019.1:6702374-6714736 GCA_029814585.1 Gymnapogon annona | reverse complement strand
TAGGAAGTATTATATACTACCTCTCTATCCCATCTTGATGCAGGAGAACGCAACTAATTCAATGAAAGTCCTTATATGATTTCTATCAGTGATCGATAGGATCTATAATATCATCTGTAAGTATTTCCATGTTATTTACCATCAAAATATGACCCATTATAAGTAAAGGCACAATGTTTGAACAATTCACAAAAAAAATGCAAAAATTGAAATTTCTCAAAACTGGGAACCACCTTTGTGGACATGATTCCAAAGACGAAGCATATAAAACTTTAAATGAATCTGACCGGTAGTTTCATAGCTATTCCTGACAAAGACGATACCAAACACAATTTAATAGTTGCCACGTGATAAAATTGTCATGAAATTCCCCAAAATTCACCATTAATGCACTGTATTGGTACAAATGTTTGCCTTTTGTGGCTTTCTGGCTTTATTTCTCAGTTAAACTGTATTAAAGAAGCATCTAAAATGCAATGAAATGTTAGAATATTTGGGTAAAAAAGTACCCACTTCTCTATTTTATCCCATTCCACTTTGTCTACTGAAGCCCGGCTCCATTTCCAGCCCAAACATGTGGGTTTGTGGAGTCCAGATTCAGGAATGGTGAGTTCTATCCCGGGAGTCGACACGTCTACATGTCACCGGTTCCTGTTGAAGTCGCAGACAGAAAGAGGGAGGCTCATCCCATCTGGATACTGACTCACTCATGGGTTTGTCAAAGCACTCGGCATTTCCATATACTCCAGAATCGTCAAGCCAAAATTTGGGATTTGGTCTCGGTGGAGGTTTATTTGAGGAGATGTGAGTTACATGACGAGCTGAAAGGAAGCCGTTTTCTCCATCTGGCCTTTATTTGTGGAGTTTTATTCTGTAGAGTGTAGAAACATGGAGGGCGAGTTATGTGGGTCATGGGAGGGGGAGGTTCAACACGTCTAAAGAAAAGGAAGGACATCTGAATTCTGCAACAAGGAAATGTAGCTCAGCCATAAACACAAAATCACTCCGAAGACTGTCATATGTCTCAATTTAAAAAAGTAGTTCCAGTGTCCCTGTATGTCAGTGTCCTGTTCTACTGAACCAACACTAGTTGAATGTGTGAGGTTGTCAGGTTGTGTTGTATGTTCTAGTCCTGTGGTCTGGATGCAGATACAGCTCCAATTGTGATGGGTGGTACTTTCACTGGAGGAGAACTCAACTCATCCAATCACAGTCCATATGCAGCTCTGTAAAAAATTAAGAGGCCACCCCATTTTTTTTTTGTGCCTGAAATCATCATCTCTGCATGTATGACACCCATTCCTTTCTAGTGTCTGTTGAATTAATTTGCTTTAAAGTGAATATGATCTTGTTTTCATCACATTATTTACGGTCTAAATAATATTATTTTGACCATTTGTCAAATGCTCTAAATGACAATATTTTTATTTGGAATTTGGGAGGAGTGTTGTCAGTAGTTTACAGAATGAAACAAAAATGTTCATTTTATTCAAACACATACCTATAAGTGGTAAAATCAAAGAAAATGCTAATTTTGCAGTGGTTAATTTTCTCCAGAGCTGTAAGTGACTGACGTTGGTCATCGCGGTCATCAGGAACTAGACTCATACATATGTGGAACCTGTGACAAGTGATTTCATCAGTGAAGATGAATAAGTTGCTAAAATAGACTAAGGTGGTGGCTCTTTTGGTAGATTGACCTATTTAACATAAAAGGAAAAGTTTCTTTGGCATTTTTTTTCTATTGCTCATGACTTTACTGGTTCACAATATTCTCTTGTAAATCGACAAACATCATCCACTGTACGGACAAAAGTACGTGGACACATTGTTATTGGACAGGTGTTTGTTTTCTAACAGGGGTCTGAGATACAAAACAATAATGACTAATGTCATAATATAGTTTTATACTGGGATATATTATATTGCCTTTCATTGGTTAGGTTTAATGCTTACAAGCTATGTGGACATAAGCATAGGGGCATATCACATCTACTGCTTTTCAGAAGAAAAAAAAAAATCAATATTTCTTTAAAGTTTAATGGGAGATTTTTCTTCCTCACTGACGTGATGAAAGTCGATGGTTATCTGTGATAGAAAAATATTATTGACAGTGAGTGCATGGACCATACTTTAGAAATGTAAAGGTAGAACATTTCAAATCAGAGTCACGGATAAAAAAAGAATAAAGTCAAAAAACCTCTCTGAGACATTTTGGAAACAAAGATAACACATTAAAGCAAACTAACCAATGAAATGACATTTATCCCTATATGAAGCTATATTATGACATTAGTCACAATTGTTGTATGTTGTATTATATTTATGTTTGCACGGTGATCAGAAAACATCTCGATTGACTGTTCTGATTTTTTTCCATCCAAACAAGTGTTCTCTGCAAGTACCTAGCAGCCATTTGTGGAATTCAACCCACTATTCCTTTGGTTTTACAGGAAGACATATTTCACTCCTTCTGAACAGTGTCACAGTCTCACACAGATGCTGAGAGGTGATTATTGATTCTCTCAGTGTCAACAGAAGCTCTTTATCAATTATACAAGTTACAGTCTCAGCTCGGAGTCAATAAAACTATGTCAATGATGGTAAAAGACTGTCCGTGCGTGTGTGTGTGTGTGTCCCTGTGTGTGTGTGTTAAAGTACGGAACATGGTTGATAGAAAGCAGGTTAATGTCGACAGGCATGCTTTCTTTGAGAGTGTTTTCCCATGTGTTCTGATCTGAGCGGGGATAAATGAGTGAAGACATACAGAAGTTAGAAGGGAGTGAAGCTGAGACGTATTAAAATATGTGTGTTCAACTCATTTTCTAAACCAGGGCTGTCAAACTCACTCTAGTTCAAGGGCCACATTCAGCCCAACTGGGTCAGACTGATTAGATTATAACATAATAACCTATAAATACTGAAAACTAAACACCTTTTTCCTGTTTTATAGTGAAAAAAGTCAAACCACAGAATTAAATTGTTGGCATCAAAAACTATTCTTTAAATCCTTTAAAAAATGGGAATAACATAAACAATTTAATACATTTCCTAGGAAAAACAAGTGTGATTTGATCAATATTATACATCTCAGTTTATCATTGACACATGCATCATATTGCATCTACAAATAGACAAAACATTGAATAATAATTGCAGAAATTGCAGTTCTCTTAAGACATTTCATGTTATTCATATTTTTAGTCACACATTTTGTCAAAGTATAGTTTGTAATTGCTAACATTTTTTTCTAAATTTTACTTTATTTATATTACTTCTATGTGTTTTACTGGCCTGACTAACTTAAAATTAAACTGCCCTATTCTATGATTTTAACACCTTTAATTGTTCTGTGTCATTTTTGCATGTAACAGGTTCACCCAAGCAGCTTACCGGACTGTTTGGGGCCCAGTTTTGGCCAGTGGGCCATATGTTTAACTCCTACGATCCAAACCACATATACTCACAGGATGAAAAGCCAAAATATTGAGGTTTTTGTTTCTTTACTCTACATTAATGTAGTAAGTACAATTAGTAAATGTACTGTAATTATTGTTTTGAGTGTCCTTCACTTTTAGCTCGTCTGAATATTTTCAGTTGCTTGAAACAATACCTGACTGTTACCGCCTCTCAGACTGGAATTACTTGAGGCTGAAAAAGCTGTTTTGTGGAAAATGAAAAGAAAATTAGGACAAAAAGTACCTGTAGAAAACCAATTTCCTGCTAAAGATGGTTAACACCTCAGGCTCAGGTAACACCTCAGCATTATGCATGTGTGATTCAGCGTGGTGCAATACGTGTTAGAGTCTCCCCCATCCTAAAAATATGGTTTGGATTTGGCTGGTATCAGGTTTGACAAAGAGCTGCTGGCAGTGACAGACTCCACACCTTGGGCCGTGTTTGTGAGTGACAAATGACATGCGTGGGTAAATCTATTCAATTATGTCGCTATTAAGTCTAGTTAATAGCGACTGGTTACTTGATTCCTGAACAACATGGTATGTTTGTTTACACTAACTGAGCTCCGCAATGGCAACCGTGATGACCCGAGGGCCCCCTCTGTCAACAATCCTACAGGGGAAATATATCACCTGAGGTGGAATGTCTGGAAAACAAACTAATTACTAATTCATCGCAACTTTACTGCAATAAAATCTTCACAACTTAATGATAAAATATGATTTCTGAATATTTTTGGACTTTAAACTTTTATGATGACTCACATTTATTGCAGACTGTATGACGCAGTAATAAATGTTAATGTCACGGAAATGGAAAATATATCCAAAATACACACGCCTGCCACTATATTCGGTACATCGTTCAATTGCATTACCTATACTGGTCATGCCTGCAACATGAATTGTGCTTTGTGTTACCTATAAGAAGGGAGGCGCAAATCCAGTGAAAAGGGAGAAAAAAAAAAAATCACCATTGTTGCACCACTCTGGTCTTTTTATTCCACGAATTCCAGAACATATGGGGAGCAGGCATTCTATGTTGATTGTGGGTGATGGAGTGCCAGCAAAGCAACAGCATTCAGAGATCGAGATTGAATGGAAAGTACGTGCTTTGTGAAAGGTTAGTCAATATGTCAAAATGTCAGAATTTTTTATGCAATTTTACTTTTTTATGCTAAACAAAGAAAATATGCTGTTGTCACTATTTACAGGTTATTGTTTTGCTTGAGATCGCACTGAGTTGTATGTGAACAACCTTGACTGTTAATATTTTCAGTGTAATTATTGTTCAACTGACTGGTTTTGGTCCGTGGGCTTTATATTAGACACCCCTGCCCTACATTGACAGGCAATCAACCGAGCTATTCTTCACTTCACCAAAAAAACCCCAAAAATACCAATTAGTAAAAATAATGATGTGAAACGTTTGAACAGAAAAAAAAAGCATCTCCAGCCACAGACGGACGTGAAAAATTTACATGTGTGTGGCTGCGCATGCCGAATGTTTTTTGTGTGGTTGCAAACAGTCGGGGGTCATGGCCAGAGCACAGCCCGGGCAGACCGCTGGCCTCTCTCACTTTAGGAGTGGAGGAGATAAGCACACCCCATCCCCCGAGCTGCAGAGGAGGGGAGCAGATAAAGGCCTGTTTCCCAATGCTACCGCGTAGGCAGCGGGAGGAGGCTTTGAACTGGTGCACACTATCTGCACGGCCTGGGAAAATTAGAGATGGAGCGGAGTGTCCAGAGAAACAAAAGGCTGATTGAGGGCTGCCGCACTGCACTCTCCAGGGGAAATCACACTACTATCACGGGTCAGGGAGCACAAAGAAAAATTCAAGGGGTGAGAGGAAATTTTCTTCGGAGCCAGAGGTGCCTCTGTGCTCAGCTAAGTTTAGTGCCGCTGAAGGGATTTGGGGGTGAAAACACATTAAGAATACATGAGTGATTTTAAGGGAAACTCATGTAACCACACATAAATAAAGAATACCTGCTCGCGCGCTCGGACAAACACATTCATAAGAAAACACAGGCGGGCCCACAGAGGAGTCAATTTTCTGAGAAAGCAGTTATAACTCTAAGCACATCTTACATCCAGCACACGCTATGGAGAAAATACAGCTGGATATACTTTCTACTGTAAAAATAAAAAACACATATCACTTCCACATACATCATTGTCACCTACTACACATTTTATTTATTATTATTATTTCTTCTATTTTTGGTCATTTTAGTCGTTTTAACTATTTTTCCACTTTTTTATCTTTTGATTTTTCTATTGTATTTGATACCTTATTGTCTGCTCTACATTTGAATTGCCTCCTTGGGAGATCAATAAAGTACATCTTATCTTGTCTTATCTGATCTTTATCATCGTGCGTATTTTTTTTCTGCAAAGAAATGAGCAAATACGACATTTAACTGTAAAGCACCACAATAAATTTCATTTTTAAGGGGTCAGTAACCCCACTCGTCTTCATCCTCAACTGAACTGTCATGATGCTAAATGCTAACTCTACCCTGTTGACGGCTGATCATAAAGGGTACAGAAAGACAACTTTTGGCTGTTAAAGTGAAGACTTTGAGATACAATCTAGAGAGGTAACTCTGCTGAGTGACTATAAACAGCCTAAAAATAAACTGACACTAATGAGAGGGGACAGTTAACTACTGTACCAAGTAAGCAATCACTCATCTTTTTCTATTTATGCTGTCTATAGCTTAAAGAGAAGAGCTGTGTGTCTGTCAGTGTGAGAAGTTCAGCGACAGTGGATGTTTATTCAACCATTATAATAATAAAAATAGCAATCAGAGCACTGGAAACAGTCTCACTTTGAGAGGTATAGTTGAATATAATAAGGAATTACTATATTCTTCTAGATAAACTTAGTGATTACAACATGCCTAGAGACATTTCACCTTTAAATGTTCATTATTTAACATTAAATTCCACTGAATATGGTGTAACTTTACAATAGGATTACCCTCACACTAATTAGGTTACAGAATATAATAATAATAATGTCTTAATAATTAATAATAGCTATAACAACATTGTATTGCACACTTCTACATGTATATTGCCTTTAAGATCATATTGATAATACATCGTCTCATAAGTACTCCCACTTTTTTTAATTTACAAAATATTGCACATAATCTCAGAAAATGAACTAACAAAAGATTTTAGCCTGTTAGGTAAATACAGTATTCTGAAAAGGCTTGACAGTGATTTACCTGTTTAAATAGCTGCAGGTTGACGGCCATGGACAGGAAGCTCCTCATGGTGCTGGAGCGATGGTTGACAAAGCTCTCCTCACAGAATGTGATCGGCTCCCCCTGAGAAACCCACACAATTAGAAAAACAAATTAAACTAAACAGCTGTCATTCTTTGTTCCAGTCTGTATTATAGTGTTCATTCAATTCAGTTTATGAACATTTACATTTGTTTTCAGAATAAATTTGACAAAAAAAAGTGTTATTGTTTTGTGCTACAACATTGTTTCAAACATTTGTATATATGAACACATTTGTACATCTGTTAATAATTATTACTGTTAATACCATCAATGGTCAGATAGGCAGGCTATAATAAGTGTAATTTCAAAAGGGTTAAAATATGGGGGAATTAAATAACACATTAACGATTACAGTCAAATTAGTTAATCAGACATTCACAACACGTCTTCTCCCATTACGTGCTGTTAAAGCTCAACTCTACTGAGGAATGATTTCACATGATTTCTTCATGAGTGACTAAAATATGCCCAAAAACAGAAAAAAACCCAATAACTGAGACAGGAAGGAAAGACAGAGGCGACAGCAGAAGACGAAGAATGAAGGAATCCACCAGAGCTCCCCCAGACCAGAAGCCTGTGTCCCAGTAAATGCCACCGTACGCCACATGATCCCACTGTTACTACTTCTTACATCATGTCTGTTGGCCTGTGAGCTACAAACACGGAGGATGACAACAAAACCACTGCAGGCCTATCACACGCAGCCACTCGCACCCTTTTCAATTCATGTTTTCTCACAATTAACATAATTCTCATATAATTCAAACATGCTCTAAATTCTTCTTGTGAGAAAAAGGGGGGAAAAACAACAATGTGCTTTGTCTTTTCCAGGCTATGAACACAGAGTGGCACATAAAAACACCCTAATAACACCCGACACTAACCTCTTTTTCAGGCATGGGTGGAAGATACCAGTGGCCCAAATTACATCACAGGAAAACTGTTCTACTTACATCACTGAAAGTTTCTAAGGCGTACTCTGTTGGAACAAAAAAAATCCCAGATGAAAGTAGCTTCAGCTGTAGTTTAATCAGCTTTGCATCTTGAATAAACTGCTTAGATGAACAACAAACTCCTCTGAAGAAAGGAAAACTTCCTATTAACATTTAAGAAAACCTCAGAGAATCAATAATTGTATGTGTGTGTGTGTGTGTATATATATATATATACACACACACACACACATACATACATACATACTGTACATAAACTATATTTTTTAAACTCTCACCAGCAGGGGGAGTCTAGTACCAGAACACATACACAAAGGACCAAAACCACCAACTAATCAACAGTACGTCTCCACAGACTGGATCAGGTTCTGAATAAAGGATAAAAGTCATCATTTACACTCATTTGTATCATGGAATCATAAAGTTCTCCACACTAAAACTCATAGACACTTATTTTAACTCAAAATAACACTGTGTCTTATAATCTCCACATGCTACACCAGCTGATAGTTTACATAATTTCTATGTCAGCTTAGTTTTGTTTTTAGATTGAAAACAGCTACAGTTAAAAAAAAACACTAAACACATCTGTTTACTGTTGATTTGTGTTGTCAATAACTGAACAAAAGACCTGTTTGAATCCATTAAACAAGATCACAACTGTCACAGTTTAGTCTGAACCAAAAATCAAAAAGCAGCAACTATAGAAAATTTTAGAACATTACATATTAACTTTATATGCCTTAGGATCAAACTAAAGTGTTTTTTATTTACAGTTGAGTCCAGTGGAGACAACAGCGGGCTCCTTTCATTAATCACTTCTTTTCATTGACTCTAAAAGTTGTTTCTTTAAGATTCTCAGCCCCTCTGGCTCTGTCATCTGAGCAGCTTCTACAGGACATCTTCCTGTTTGTGTTGAACTCTTGAGACTTATTCTGTCTGTAAATAGTTCAGGAATCGTAGTGTCAGAACTCACACGCTCACCAACCCGACATGCCTTCATCGGTCGCAGTAGAAGCTAATCTAAGATGCTATTTCAGGATGTTTCGCAGAAATACGTGAGCGCTGCTCTGAGGTGGTGAGACTCGCCCTCAGTGGGGATCGTCTCCTCAAACTGATGACCTAAGACATCATTCTAATCAGCCAATCACTCTTCAACTCATTATCATTTTCCAATATTGTTTCATTTGCAGCTCAGCAAGACTCCTAGCAAGCACCCACACCCCTCCTCCTGCCCAAGCACATGCACCTGTAACGCACAACGCTGAGCCCAGAGGGATGAAGAGCTTTAACCCTTTAAACCCCTGGGATGTTATTTCTCCTTGTGTTCCTTTTCTTCAGTTGTTTTGTTTTACTATGCGTTTTAGGATCAAAACAAGAGGAATAAGAGAAACAGACAAAGAGAGCAGTTGAAGTTTGACAGGTTTGGACCAAATAAGGCCCTCAGAATGTGCATCAAGAAGAGATTTAGGATGTTGAACATCAACTATGGACTGGTACACACACTAAACAACAAGGGTTTGAATTTGGGCCTGGTAGGTTTAATTTTGGGCTTTTTTTTTTATAAATCAGTTCAACTGCTTTTTGACACCTACCGTAATTGAACTCCATAAAACAGTCACAGGGTCAAAACTCAATAAAAGAATAAAGAATAGAAAAAATAAAGGAATATCACTGTAACACTGGGAACAGCAGGAAAAACAAAACAAAACAAATCTATTTTTATTATGAGTCAGTCTCACTCACTGCTCTATTCAGCCCCACCCATTCCACAGGTGGTGGTTGTAGGGTGTGGGGGCGCACTGAACATACTCACATATCTAAGGAAAGAACAAGGTCTATTCTATAAATATGCTATGACATTTATTTTTTCTACTGAAAAAACTGTTGAATTTAATATTAATACATTTGAAAAAATCATACATGCAGAAGGGTCACCACAGACACATCAGGTTAAAGGTTTAACCCCCAATTCTGAAGATTGACAGTTGAAGTGGTAATCCACAAATATCAGAACACATGGTGTATAATCAGACTGTTCGTGGAGAGAGGTGTGCAGTTATTGTGTGTTTTTTGTGTGTGTGTGTGTGTGTGTGTGTATGTGTTCAGTTTGAGGGGTTTATTCAGATCTGGTCTTAAAGAACACAGCGAGGGCGTGCATAAACTGAGAACCCAACACCGCCTGTACACAAACATACACATACCCTGAGTCTCAGCGCTTGTGTCAGAGGGGAGGCAGTTTGTTCATATACTGTCTGTATACAGAAAAAAAAGAGAGACGGCATCAATAATGTAGCATCTTGACTCTGGGAGTCCACAAAGTCCAATTAATCTCAAAGCCGCAGGAACAAAGGCTTAGCTATTTGACAAACAGGACAGGCTGTAGTTTGCTCTGCTCCGACTCAGACTTGATAAGCAGAAAAGATCCAGAAAAGGAACGTTACAGGGGCTTAGTAAAGCAAAGTAAAACACCAAAGGTGGCTAAAAGGGATCTTCAAAAGGAATGTCCTGACTCTTTTCAGCCCCTTTGACATTCGAATGCTTCAGACAGGCCCACCTTCGCTCTGCGCCGTCTGAAAGCACCTCCGTAGCTTCAGTCAAGGAGCTCCAGTCCAACTAGACTCCACTGAAACTCATTCAAATGGACCAAGCTTTTATGTGCTGCCTTCAGTAAAAAATATCAAATATCAGAAAATACACAATGTGGTCTTCAATCAAAATACTTAAACCCCTTCCACAGTGTGTGGGCTTGATAGCATCTTTTTTTTATATTTTTTTTTAATTACAATGATGTTACTTCGATTTTTCATTAGACAAAATGACAGTCGCACTCATACAAGACGACATTCCCAAACAACGACAGCAGGGTCTGAGACAGCAGACAACACATACACACACACACACACACACACACAAACACGCACACACACACACACACAAAACCTGAAGAACACAAAGAAAAAAACCGACACGAAACATGTACAGTGACAAAAACAAATAAACAAAAAAAACAACATGTAAATAAGTGAACCACATGAGTCACAGAAAGACACGTGCATCTATTTAAATATCGGCATTGAGGGTGTGGATCTGCAGCTGGATCTGTGACATTATGAATAATCATAGAGTCCACTGTGATCAAGTGATCTGTAGAAGCCTTTATTGGTGTGGACTTTAAAGGAAGGAGGACAACTCTAGCGCTGAGAAGATGAAATTCAGTGTGAACAGTATTTGCAAAGTTTCACAGGTTGTTTTTGAAGAAGCAACAACTCCTCAACAAAGCAAGAAAGTACATTAAACTTCAAATAATGTTTAATAAACAACACAGTATTTTTATGTAGAGCTGAAGTACAACCTGTGCTCCCATGGAAACTTAGTTTGTTTCCATAGGACCAGTATCTGTACCTGTATCTCAATGTCGTGTTCCTCCAAGAATCAGTGTGTGAGGTCGTCAGGTAAAGCACTGTGTGAACCTTTCTGCAAAATGTACTATATAAATAAACCTAATTAGTATTGTTATTCTATTATTTTATTGACATGTTTAACAAAACAATACTACAGTTATATTCATACACTAGAAGGTGGCATTACCAACAAACTATGGTGGGATTAGAGACAACAGACAATAAACAAATAAACACACACAAAGACCACCAAAAACACAAAATGGGTACGATGGCAAACCACAAAAACAAACAAACAAACAAACAAACAAAAAAACCCTCAAATGATGCATATAATAAGTGAATGACATGAATCACAGAGAGACACTTGTTGACTTCTGGCCTAAGTCCTACAAGCCCTGCTCAGGTATATAGAGGTGAACCAATGTGGTGTGCTGGAAAATTTTTCAGGTTGTTTAAAATAGTTGCCATATCTAGTATAATTATTATTATTATTATTATTATAACATGAATGCAATAGATATTCATGAGTTATCATGTATTTAATTGTTAATTGTAATTAGGGTGAACTCCACCCTTTAAACTGAAGCTGAAAACAGTTGATCATACAGTATATCATTACACACACACACACACACACACACACACACACACACACACACACACACACACACACGTGTGTATATATATATATATATATATATAAATATATAAGATATATACATATTATACAGTTTAGAACTGTTATGTAAAGCAACTTGAGGTAACTTCTGTTACGATTTGGCAAACCCTGAATGATTGATAACACCTTACAACACCTTGGCTGTTCATTTGTGTTTATGTCTTCTCACATCAGCCCTTTCATATACATTATAGATTTATTGGCATATTCTATTCTGTTCATCATTGTACCATGGTGCCTTAGCGTTTCAGTCATGTCTGTTGTCTGTGTGTGATGTACATATAGGAAACCTGCCGGTAAAGCTGAATGACTTTAACCGTGTGTAAACTGCTGTGTTTCTGGAACTGAGTCTTACGGGTTTATATCGGAGAGCGTCTCGGTAGGATCCAAACAGAGCGGCCTGCGCTCTGAGGAAGGCCCTGGCCACGCCACTTCCTGTCGCTGTGGACTGTTTCTTCAGTTTGCTCTTTAGAGAGGACACCTGGTGGAAAACGTGAAAAAAGACTGTGTGAGCGAACAAGAGAGAGAGAGAGAGCGAGAGAGAGCGAGAGAGACGAAGTGA
>JAPTHA010000019.1:6668360-6688831 GCA_029814585.1 Gymnapogon annona | reverse complement strand
CACACACACACACAAACACTTACATGCTAACACTTGCACACAAGTGAAAACGTGCGTGTGCGTTACATGCGTTCGCACACAACAGCGACGCTGGTGACGGCTTGCCCCCCAACCAACACAAGGGTTTTCAACAATGAAGTAGAAAAGCTCTTTGTTTGCAGATGGTTTTTCTGCCTTTCTCTCCCTGTCTTTTGTACTTGTGGTTGAGAATGCGCACGAGCAAGAGAGAGGGAGATAAAGAGGAAAAAACATCCTGTCAGATCTTCTTCATTCAATGTGTTGAAGGTGTCAGAAATAGCTGCTTTAAAAAATGTTTCAGATTTTACACTGAAATTAGGGGCATATTAGACTAACGCGGGTGCTTCATTAGGTTGCAATATACAACCCTATACATTGCAGAGCATCTTTTACAAATTTCTGATCTTACAATAATTATACATAACACAAATTAAGCAACGCCAACAAATAAGTTTTACTGGGGATATGTTAACATCAGTCACACATTTTGTAGAATTATACACAAAAGCATAAGTTAGCAGAAACATTCATATAGTACATACTGTACATATGCAGAATATTTACAATATTCAGGGATTAATTAACATACCTCAAGTAGACTGAGATGAACTCCCACAAAGTACGGCATGGGGGCACTGAGGACGGAGACCAGAGAACACTCAATACCTGACTCTTACAGGAAGAACAAATGCACAACCATTCACTATGTACATTGTAAATAAGACACTTTAGAGGTGAACACAATCACATTTGCTCAGTCGGTAATATTATGAGTTTATGAAAAGAAAATGAGCTTTAACCAGTATGTTTTTACGTCACTAGATTAACCCTTTGGTACATATTTGGGTTGAAATGAACCACTCAGTTTGTTTTCTTGTCAAATCTTTGTAATGAAGAGTTTTTACTTTCATACTCTATGTGTTCTTTAAAAATTGCTACTGACACCTGGTTATTTTAACTTTTACTTCACCTTTAATAAATTTTATTTTAATTGTAATGTTTGTATTACGACCCCATTCATATACTCATATATATGTATTTCTTTTTAAAATTGTTAAAAATGTTTCAAGACGTTACTAATCAAAAGTATACCAAGGATTTTTTGGAAGAGAATATAATATGAATGATGATTTTTAATAAGACAAAACAAAGGTGGCACAAAAAAGGAGGGTCCAAATAATGGACTGATATTGACTTAAATAAATCAATCACGGATTAAAAAACAGCATACTGTTAATTCAGTCTCAGTTAACACCAAAGAAACTTAAAAGTAATCTTGTGAAATCTGTATATTTGGTTTTACATCATAACAAGCATCACAAAGCAGAACCAATTATCATTCATGTGTTTTTCTTTGAGTAAATTATAGGGCATGTAAGGCAGACCAAGCGATTTCCCTGAGAAGCCTCTTAAAATAGGAAAACTCCTCTGCATTAACCAGCGTGCATCTGAAGCATGAAACGCCAACATATGTGGTCCAAGAAAAATGTGAAATTAGCGGGGAAAAATGACAAGAGTTTTTTTTCTTAATCCTGCTTCAGTGAGGAAGGGAAAAAAAGTGATTATATGTAGTTTTTTGCACAATTCAACGATCAGCAAGTTTTATCTTAATTTTTTAAGTTCGTGGAAAGGCTGAATCAGTGTGTTTCTCATTTAATGGTTCCCAGAGAGGAGGAAAAAAAAAAAGACGTATCGCTCAAATAATAGAAACCATTATTATGTTGAGGTTTACAGAGGCAGCAATAATCCAATAGCTTTGGGTCAGCGTGTTCCTGCGCAGAGTGATTCAGAAGCCACAAGCTTCTAATCAACTTAGTGTGAGAGAAACACAAGCAGCAGGCCTCTGGCTCTGACGTCTTCATCATTGCATGAATATACAGTATGGACTTCTATTAACATTGACACAGACAAACACATACACCCCAGCACACTTTCACAATGCAAACACACACGTGGCTTCTAATAGAACACGGTTATTGAATCAGAACATGGAGAACACCCTTATGATTGAATAAAAGAACCGTGAGTCTTCACAGTGTGTTGAAAATCACATTTCACTGTCAGTGATGAATCAGGTCTTTACCCTGTAGAACGTGATCCATGAAAAACTAGACACAAAAGTCACATTTTTAGGAATCGAAATGTTCATTAGCACTTTTATAATTTTTTTAATGTTTATTTGTATCATATTCAATACATTGGGCATTTGTGTAACTTTGCTTGTTAACTTTTAAAAATCTATTTTGACAAGTAACATTTTGAAAATATAAAAAAGTTCATGCTTTTTTGTTTTGTTTTCACAAATGTTTTTACAGCCTTTTTATTTCCCTTCAGTGGCATTGATATTTCAACCTAACATCAATATAAATGATCATTTTATCGAAACTTCTGAAAAATTGCCACCAAAATAACCTTTCCCATAAAATGGGTGTTGAAAGGAACAAAATGATAATGATCCACCAACTGAAAGTGAACACGTACCTGGTCATGTACGACAGGTTTTGAAGTTAAGTATTGACCCTGTGGATAGGATAATGGTCTCAGAACCTTTCGTAGCACATATGGTACAAATGGTCTTAAAGGGTTAATGCTGATGCGTCCCTCATGGTAACGCATGGAGTAAAGAAAAAGCAGCTGACTGTTCCATTCCAAATATGAAAAGACCTATTGGAGCCTAAAGCGGTCCTATGTACATGTACATGATCTGTTCCTCCTGTTCTCCATTCAGCTTAAACCAGGCTCATTCAGATTTGGTGGATCGACGTTGGATGGGTGTTAATAAACCCCTAAGAGGGCTGAGATGATGAGAGTGCGGTGCTGGTGCAGACATGAAATATGGAGCAAGGTGATGGGGGCTGTTCATTATGTTGAAGGGCCACACAGGGAAAGGCTTCAGCACCAACCCCACCAATCGCGAGAGCAACTCTGTGAACGGCCGGGACAACGTGTGAACATGTCTGTCTGCACTTTTAACACCGAGGCTTTAGCGGCGGAAAGCTCAGTGCGTGACCACGACACATGGCGTGGAGCGTGCTCGGTGAGTGTCAGGAGTGTACGTGTGTGTGTGTGTGTGCTGCAGAGAGAAAAGACAGAAGAAGGCGCATTGAACGGAAGAGAGCGAGTGTAAAGAGGTATTGTGATCAAACTGGTGTGTGTGTGTGTGTGTGTGTGTGTGTGTGCATGTGTGTTTCAGAGGGGGTCAGCCTTACCAGCAGTAGTCCAGAAGATGCGGGGGCAGAACAGGGATGAAGATGTGCTGCCAGTACATAGGAAAGAGGAGGGCAGCCGCACCGTGGACACACGCAGTTAACTAACGGGAAAAAGAAGAAGAAAAAGGAGAAGACGAGGCTCAGTCAAGTTTACACCGCAACAAGGAAACCATCCACACTGTATGTGATCTGTGATGTATTCACATTAACATGCCCCGAGTGCTTTTTCCTTCCTTTGAATATGTTGGTTAAAAAAAAAAAGAAAAAAACTTCAGACAACAATGGCTCATATATTTCCAGTCAAGTATTTTTGTGTTTGTATCAGATATATTCACTGGCTGCTGTATGGATGCATTCTGCTCAAGAGTCAATGAAATGTTTGATATCACCATCTTAAGTCTTTAATCTTCCTCGCAAATAAAAGCCCAGGGAAAAAAAAAATCTTTTTACACTGACTGACATGTCTGGCAGTGCTGTGATGAATACACGACCTGCGAGCTATTGTTGGAGAAGGAGAGACTGAGAGCTGGAGACCAACCAGTTGACAGCAGTGTGTCTTTAACTCGGTGACAGGAAGGATTGATGAGGAGGTGAGATGAGTAAAAAAGGCTGGAGAGACAAGAAAGTGCTTTGCAGGACCACTCTGATCCGACTCCGGGTGTGTTCAGGTCGTCAAATACAGCAAACAACTGGACGTGGAAAAAAAAAAATCGAATTCATGGTATAAAATGTGAGTACGTGGATCGTGTCACTGGCCTGTGGTGCAACCGGGAAGAAAAAAAAACAAAAAACAAGAAACGGTGCTAAAACTGAGCCGACAGCCTCCATAAAAATCAAAATTATCCCCACTACTACGACTAAGAAATTAAAAGGAGAAAAAAATGGAATAATTAACCTCTTTTTTTTACAAATAATGAGAAGCGATCACTTGAAGATGACATTCTTTTTGAAAGGAACGCACTGCTTTGTCAAACCGACATTACCCATAAAATTAAAAGAGATTGTCTCCCATTGTCTTAAAGCCAGCATCCCCCTCTTGACATCCCATCTCATGAAAACCAGCTATAGTAATGACCTGCTACACACACACACACACACACACACACACGGCAGGAGAAAAAGGCGTCAGCTCATCCCCCAGATTAAAATAACATGATTAAATATGGAAAGAGAACAGAGGTCTGAGGGGCTCCTGCGGGACTTCATTAGGGCAAATTGCCAAAGAATGAAACATGAGTTAGCCAAGAGAGACTGCGGGCTGGGCCAATACCCCCGAGACCCCGGAGCAGCAGCCGCTGTTATACTGCTGCAGCTTCACAGTCAATGTGTGAAGCGGACACACACTATCACTCACACACACACACACACACACACACACACACACAGAACTACCAGGAGACCTCCTGCTCACTGACACACACAGTGTCACAATTGACCGGCCAAAAGCGCGCAAGCTTGGCAGATGAAAACCACTGCTGCCAGAGGAAGACAGAAACAGGCCCCGCCCTCGCCGTCCACGCAAAACATCAAGCCTGGACATCTAAGGAGCTCACAACAAAGTGGGAGAGCGAGTGTGTGTGTGTGTTTGTGTTTGTTTTAACTGCATTCATTTTTCATATCAGCTGGAAAAAAGGCAATGATCTTTTTTTATTGTCTCATTGAAATCTCTCACACACACACTCGGTCCCACAATAGTTAGGACTTAATCAACATTTAATTGGTGTCTTGCTCTGTGTATCTGCATATGCATATTTCCACCGCTTCCGTCTTCAAATAAAACACAACAATGCCACGCTCCTGTCAGCATTAATTCCCTGGCAAAGAGTTTGTTTGTTTTTTGTTTTTTTTTTTAATTCTGAAAATAAATCAATGTGCTGAATATTAATGCGTGAAAGTGAAGCACTTTGGTAGAAGAGCGACTATCAGAACCATCACAGCCCTCTCCCTTTCCAAACGATGAGAGGACATTAAAGTGTGATGAAGAGGTCAGTGCATATACATACACACTGATGAGACGCCGGGACAGACGCACACTTGTCACACATACACACACAAAGTGGAGATCCAACAGGCGAGTGTATTCCTCCTCTGGGAGTGTGAGACAAGCCCCAGCCATTCGCTGGTACCAGGAGGTAATGGCACAGAACACCTCGCTAACCAACTCCAATTATCTCCACTAGGCCTCAAGGTGAGCCCCCCAACTGGCATGATTTACTCTCAGGTTGAAAGGGAAAACAGGAGTCTCTCTCTGCTTCTCTTCTTCTCAGGCTGGGTGGCTGGCTTGGGGGAGTTGGCTCAGCGAGGAGGGGGTTTACTGAAACTAAGATAATGATTTCTAAAGCAAACCTAGATTTCTGTTTTCTTTATTTGCTATCTACAAAGAGATTGGGGTGGCAGCGTGCCTCCGATAAGGCAACTTGGAGGTAGCTCCAGAGAAATAGTTCACATATTTGATTCTTTAATTCAACTTAATACAAATCCACCCCCCCCATCCATGTCCATGTTCATGTTGTGTAACAAATGAGGCAGAAAGTAAAAGGAAGATAAATTGGGAGGAAAAAAAAGAAATTGCACCCCTCTTTTTCTTCATTTAGAGGAGGGGGCATCACATGAGAGTGGGTCATGAGAGGCTAAGGCTGATAAAATATTTGCCAGGCTGATAAATAATAGATGAGTGGAGCCAAATGGCTTACACGCTCCACAAAAGACCTGGGTGCTTAATATTCCATTCAATGGAGAATCACAGATACAGTCCCCAAGAACAAATACGGGATTAGGTGCTGGGTCCAGTCCTCAGGGACCAGGGCTCTGCCCGGTAATGAGGGGCTGCCTGCCTTTCACAGTGTGTGCGTGTGTGTGCGGGTGTGTATGGGTCTGTGCACTGCCCCTTCCTCTGAGAGAAGCTAACCGATTATACAGCGACAGCCTGCTTCAAAAAGCAGTCAAGGTCTTTGGTTTTGCCCTGCGAGCGTTTTCAGCGAGACAGAGAGTGTCCGCACCAACACCAGCCGAGAGCTATTCAATACTACCACAGGACGAGGAGACAAAAACAGAGACAAAGACATGTCCACAGAGTCTTTGAAAAATTTACAGTTTACAGACTCTAAAGGGCAGTTCAGTTTAATAAATGGACCATAAACTACTGATGTACACGTATTTCAAAATAAAAACACAGCATTGAACACACTGTCCTCTTCCACCTGCATGGAAGTATCGGACCAAACATGACAGAAACAGTCTTTGACTGTGTCGCTAGGGTTTGTGAAACTGTGAGTTCCTGGAAAACGTGGACTCCATCTGCTCTCTGAGCCGTGCACAGATTTAGTGTCGGATGAAACGATTCCTCCTATTTTCACATCTCTGTCAGAGGTTTTAACAGCGAGAAGGAAGTTTGTCACTCCACAGGTGGAACTGACAAATACGAGAAAACTGGTCTTTTTGTGTAAATACCACTGCTGTGTTGTGAGGACTTTTATGTATTGGTTTTAAAGCCATTAAATACTACGCTATCATATTTCACCCTGGGTTTTTGAATTTCTTCTTAAGAGTGATGCTTCCTTAAAGAGATGGACCTACCAAAGGCCACACATCTGCTAAACACAGCAGCTCTGCAGATGTGTAAGTGGTGTGTTTCCACTCACACCAGTGGTCTTTACCTGAACAACTGGATGCACTCATGGCTCATTTGGCCTCACTATATGCATGTAAATACAGGAACTATTTCTGTTTGTAGTATTGTTAAGCGTCATTGTCTTCATCGATCCATGTGTCCAATTGATATGAATGAACGTTTCCCTGTCACTCCACGAGAGGGCACCACCCTCAACTGCCATAACTGGTTCAATACCATGAAGAAGAAGAAAGTTAACATTATTTTTTTTTTCCATTGTACTGAATGTGTTTTTTGTTCTCTTTGTGTGTTTTGGGTTTTTTTTGTCTGTTGTCTCTGATCCTGTCATTATGGGTTGGGAATGTTGTCTTGCGGTGTATGAATATAACTGGAATATTGTCTTGGGAAAAATCAAAAATAAAATTATATATAAAAAAAGAAGAAAGTCAGTAATAGCAAAAAAATGGAGATGAGGAGGTTTTAATCATTTTAATTTAATTTTAATCATTTGGATGAAGTTGATATTGAGGGTCGCTGTCATAAATGTGTCAATAGCTTTTCATTAACTCACACAGTTGCACTTTGAAAAGTTCCACTATTTCTGAAAATTATTCTTTAAAAATCTTAACACAGCCTCCATGGTTCACGCTGGTACTCAGTATTCTCCATCTGGGTACGAATCCCTCAGGTAGCAGAAAACGGACAGAAGTGCATATACATGTAGACAGAGGACGGACTGAGCGCTGCCTATTTAACGGTGAGCGTAAATGAGCCCTGAAGTGAAACGCAGACAGAAGATGGAGAAACCACCACTGCTTTAACGTCCAGTACGGAGGGTTTGAAATGCAGCTACTCCACCAGACTGCCAACGCTGGAGCCCTGGTTCCTTCTGCTTATGTACTCAGATTAAAGAACCCACTGCACATGTTGAATTACAGCCGGGGCAGAGCGTGAGACAAATAGCTCCTGCTGCGGGCGGCGTAATTCAATTTGACAGGAGGAATGGTATCAACAGAGGCGCTCTTGACCTCCTCACACCAGGCTCAAACACTCAACTCGCTCTCCTTCCAACTTTGTCCCTACCCACTCAATCTCATTTCCTTCCCTGGCCTCATTTTCATCCCTATTCTTGATTTCTCATTCCGCTTTCCTTCTCTCCTCCTGCTCTCCTTCTGTCCGCCACCACCTCCTCCCATGTTTCCCTGGTTGGTTTGTCGCCGTGTTGGCCTTTCCCTTACCCCCCTCCCTTGCATTGTGTAAGTCACCAATTACCCGCGTTCTGCTCTCCCAGCTGTTGACAAACGCCAGTGTCAGGCCTGGCACTGTGCAGGTGTGCAATAGCACGAGGAGAGACAAACACATACATGTGCACACCAACACTGGTCTAGATCTATTCAATAGAATCACAGGACGAGGAGACAAAGACAGAGACAGAGACATGTCTTTGAAAAGAGAAATGAAGTAAAGTTTTTGAAGTCTTTGAAAAATGAACAGTCTCCAGACTCTAAAGGTCAGTTCAGTTTCATACATGTATCATAAATACTGTTATTGTTGGTTTTTGTATCTATTTTATTTACATTTTTCATTAGACATCATTACAGTTAGACTTGTACACCACAAAACAACGCTCCCAATGCACAATGGCAGGATCAGAGACAAAAGCCACAACATAAACACAACGAAACAAAACAAAACCATAAATAAGTGAAATGTGCAAAGAGACATATGTTAAGCTCACACCTCCTACTGTCGTAAATACATTAAAAAAAGAAACATACAGCATTGAATCCACTGTCCTTTACCACCTGCACGCATCGGACCAAACACGACAAAAAAAGTCTGTGACTGTGGTGAGAGAAGGAGACATATCCACATCATAAGTGGTCTATTGCTATTCAATAGGACCACAACTTTGTCCCTACCTAATCAATCTCATATCCTTCCCTGGCCTCATTTTCATCCCTTTTCTTGATTTCTCGTTCCATTTTCTTTCTCTCTCCCTTCTCTCCTTCTGTCCGCTACCACCTCCTCCCATGTTTCCCTGGTTGCTTCGTCGCCGTGTTAGCCTTTCACTTACCCCCTCCCTTGCATTGTGTAAGTCTCCAATTACCCGCATTCTGCTCTCCCCTCTGTTGACAAACGCCAGTGTCAGGCCTGGCACTGTGCAGGTGTGCCACAAACAAGTAGGTGGCATCGGGAGAGCGAAAGAGAGGGCACGCAGGACGCGCGGCAGTAACAGTGGTAACGCCTGGCCTCCCACACATGCACACTCTCACAGCGAGACATAAGGCATAAGGTACAAACACCTGTGAGTGCAAGGAGACACACTTAAGCAGATGCACAGACCAGACACAAACACCCACCACGTGCACACACTCGCAACGGCAACACAGACACATGGCATAAGGCTGAGATAAGTCTATTGAGGGGAAGGAAAGGGGGAGGGGGATGTCCCGATGTTCTGCAGATGCCCAACACCACAGAGACGCATTAACACGCCTGGCAGAGAGGGAGGCGAAGTCGGCGAGGACGAACGAGAGGTGTAGCCGGCGTGAGTGAGAGACAGATGGACAGAAAAATATGTCAGCGAGGAAGAATAACTAAGATGGAGAGAAAGTAGAGAGACGGGGAGAAAAAGGGAGGAGAGGAAGAACAGAGGAAAAAGCAGGAAACAGAGAGACAGCTGGCACTCTGGGGCTCGCTGGATGGATAGCTCCTTGTTAGCATAGGCCTGACAGGCTGATGAGAGGGCTGCTGTCAGCCGGAGCCGAGGCCGGGGCTGTGTGAGTTTGGGCGATAGGCAGGGCAGAGGCTTGGCTCCGGAGCTGGGGGGCCTCGGCAGATGAAAGACATGGAGGGTGGTGGTGGTGGTGGGGCGGCAGCCAAGGGGGTCCTCCCAACTGACTAGTTAGAGGAAGACCCGATGCAGCCCTATTATACGGCCCTATGACAAGGCTGCACGCTCGGCTGGCTCCCGCCCCTGTGCCACCGCCGACCGGCCTTTTAAAACAGTGGTACCATTCACCTCCGGTCACGAAACAGCAATAAGTCAACTGACGCATTGTTGTAAGATCATGATTTATTCCTTTGCTGTTGGCTGCTTGCGAGACGCGCTGGCCATGTACCGACAGACTGACACACTGGGTTCACCGGGGGCTTTAACACAGGCAGCACCTCGAGCAGCAAGAATAAATGCACTACATCTGCGTGTGTGTGTGTGCATGTGTGTGTATGTGTCTGTCTGTCTCTCTCTCTCTCTCTTTTCACTTTCTATTCCCTGTTTCTCTCTGCTTGGCTGAGAGGCTGGACAGGCGGAGGTGGTGAAAAGCAGCTGGATGGTACTAACGATGTTACTAACAATACTTTCTCTCATACATCCTCTCTCTCTCTCTCTCTCTCTCGCTCTCTTTCTGTGTGTGCCGAGCCGCACTATAGAAATATTACCTGTCCATCCAGCGACTGCTAACACTTACTTTAACAAAAATTTTGACAAAAGTCTGACATTAATTATATATTTCTCATCCTTTAAGCGTCACATAACAGCGGTGCGGATAACGAGCTAGGGTGCTTTTCACTTTAGTACTGTATGTATACACTTACAGAATCGCGGCAGTCATTTCCACTTGAACTGGGAGGTCAGTCTACCCAACAGCAAAAAATAACGCATCACAGGAGCTGTAATAATACCAAGCCTGCTAGTAATCCCAGCGGAAATGTGAAAATACCTTTGTACTACAGTGCCTGACATATATTGCTACCAACCAAAACACCTCTCCCTGAGGAAGATGGATGGATAGACAGATGAGTGGATGACGGATTGCAGAGGATAAAAGGCTTACAGAGGTAAAGGTCTGACGTGAAGGCTCTTAAAATATCCTGTCGGCATATATTTGCAAAGAAAAAAAAAAGAAAGAAAAAAAAAAAAAACAAGGCAAGATTTGTCTCCATGCCAGAGAAAACTGTAAATCACAGACAGCAATCACCTCCGCTCCCTCTTCCTGCTAAAAAGAAAAACACCTTCACCCTTGAGTCTGGTAATTTACATGGTGTAACCCTCGTGTCACAGCTCAGCGTGCGCCGAGACCTGGCGCAGAGGTGCTGCTGGTCTGAGGAGCAGAGGGGAGACAGGTGAAAGTCTCTGAGGGCCCGATCACATTCACAGCTCCTCCTGATGATGGTCCCTATGGGAGGGCTGGGGTTGCAGTTTCCCTCCAGCACCCATCAACGCTACAGACCCCTCCGGCTGTTCAGCGCCCCGCAGCCTTGTACACACCCAGGCAGGAAGCGGCTACAGCACAGATACAGATAGGACATGGGTGACATCACTTCCCTCTCCCATCTCATCTGTCATAAACATTTGGCTCTGCCTCATCAGCTCCAGAGATAAGGGGCGGAGGATGGAATGAGGAACGGAGGGGAGGACGACATGGAGAGCTTCCCTCCCGCGTACAGGCAGACGGACGGACCGGGACTTTAAATAATGTAAAAGAGTTAAGACGTGTAATAAGGGATAATTTAAAGCTTTCTCCTCCATCCAGTCGCATCTCAGGGTTGTGAGACGTACAGTTGAACATGATCCAGTGTTGGTTGGGGTTGCACCGCTTGTCAGAGCATGGCGATAGCGCAGCTGTTTGATTGCAGGACGCCCAGGAAGGGGGACGGGGTAGGTGAGGGAGTGGGAAGGGCGGATAGAAGGATGGATTGGGTGGGGAGGGGGGTCAGGGCAAACAGATCAGTGCAACTCTCTCCTTACAAGTAGCAGCGCCATGCTAATAAAAATTCTCATTACACTGCTTCTTATGGTTTGATAACATTGAGCACCGTGCTCTGTCTTGGATCTGCCATTTTGGGGAGATCTTGTTTCAACATGATCGTGTGTCTGCGCTCTGATTTTAAGCCTTAAAGACCCAACCATCCACCAGCAACCAAAACCATCCACTGATGCAGTATAGACTGTTTCATAATATAAGGTATTAAAATATTAATATTTAATACCTGTTAATCCACTTATCCTATCAAAATATGTCAATAATTGTTGCAAAATACAGTTATTCATCTTATCATGGCCATCAGATGTGACCTATTTGGACATTCAGGGGTTCTGAATCATCTCATCGTCATCTTCTACAATGTTGATTCACCAGTAAAACCCATGGAGTTGAATTAATGACATTGGATGGAAGCACTGGGTTTATGATCAGTTATTGATTGAGTCATTTTTTCTTCACTTTTCTCTCTTTTTAATATAATTGCCCTTAACTTAAATCTGAGCTTTTCCAAACATCAACATGATGAGTGAATTAAATATAGGGAAAGTGGGGGTTTTCACTTAAAAATGTAAAATATAGAGGATACTCTTTGAATATATGGTGAGGAAAGGTTAAAAAAATAAACATCTGCCCCAATAGTAGTGCTGGGTCTTAAGGGATTAATGATCGAGTTAGACAGTGTTATTAGTTTGGTTGGATGAAATTAAACGAACAAGTGCTTTTAGTGACAAGGAAAGTCAGTAAAAACTACTGAGACATACTGAGAGAAAAAAAAAGTTCGTAAAATCAGCTTTATTCTCTTCCCCCTTGATTTACGCTGAGATTAGGACTATATACTAGTGTATCACGCCAGTCGAGCACCCACACAGCTGTAAAAGAAGAAAATGCCTCTGCACACTATGAGACCTTTGATAAACAACGGGTGTGTAAATCATACTGGATATCTTTCTTTCCTTTATCCTTCATCTTCCAGCTCATAAATCAGGGCTTTTGCTCATAATTCCTAAAAAAAAAAAAAAGAAAAAAAAACACCACACACACACATAAAAACCTCAACTAGAAGTAGACAGTTCCTGAAAGTAAAACTAAAGCTACTTATACGCAACAGCTCAGAGGCGAGACACACACTGAGAGAGAGAGTCCACATGAATCCCACCATATGTGACAAGCTAAAACCCAAAACCTGAGCAGACATCGACTAATAACGTTTTATGACTGAAAGACTCACCTCAACCTAAAGGACATTTCTCAGAAAACTTCTACCAAATACAGGCATCGTTTCGAAAATGAACCGCCTCGACATCCCCCACTCCACCCCCCCCGCCGGTGCCTTGTTTGAAGAATTCTCTAACACATCCCCATCGTGTGTGTGTGTGTGTGTGTGTGTGTGTGTGTGTGTGTGTGCGTGTGTGTCTGACAGGCCACAGCTGATAAGTGACTGCAGCTGAGAGAAGGACTTGGACTGAACGGACTCACAGTGCTGAGCTTGCTTGAGGTAATGATGATGCGGCGTTCGTGCAGCATACTGGCGTAGAGCTGGAGCATGTTGTTGACGTCCACAGCCACAAAGTACTCTGTCAGGTTCCTCTGGAGACAGACAGAAACAGAGGGATATGCAGGTACATAACAAACTGTCCCTGCACAACCTTGCGCAGAGCGGAGTGTCAATACAGACGGTGGAAGTGCCAGTGTGTGCCGAGCTGAGAGACGTGCAGTAGAAAAGCACTTGGACTTCTATCTTTGTGCACGGTGCTTTGCAGGAGAAATTAGGCCAAAAGTGAAATACAGGGGCCCTGAAATACGATACAGACTCGGGATCAGCGCCGTGACACCCGCTGTCGGGTGTGTCAATTATGTTGTTTGTTGTCATTTTATTTATTTAACTTTTTTTGGGGGGGGTGTCGTTATTGTTGTTGGAGAAGCAGCTGCACACGGATAATGCAACTGGAGGCAAGACAAGCGTACAGGTGTAAATGTGGGGATTTACACCTGTATGCTGGTTTAGGAGATTTTTTTGTTGTTGTTGTTGTGGATTCTTGTTAAGTTGAGGTTTGTTCAGATTGATTGTTTTCTGATGGAACTGAGCAATTTAAACTAAAGGCTGAGTAATAACGTGACATAAAGACACTGTGTTTTGCAACATGTCGGCAAATCATTACATACATTTCATTACGTTCAGTAATGATCTGACATAGTTTTTTTATTTTTTGTAAGAGCCCTGTCAAAAGATGAATGTGCCAGTCAAAGCAGCCACAAATAAAATCAGCTCTGAAACTACAGAGTTTGGCTGTAGTTTGTAAAATAAACTTGACAAAATGGTCATTTCTAAGTTGCTTTCTTCTTATTTTATCATCTTATCACCTTAGCTTTAGAATTTGAACTGCTCCACGATACCATAAAGTTAACGCCCTAAGACCCAGCTGTAGATTTTCTGTCCAAATGTTTCACAGCTTTATACAAATAAAGTGTCCTACATAAAGGACACTTAATAAAAAAATGCATCTAAATAATCTCTTCATCATGATATTTTCATTATAGGCAGTTATTGAATTAAAAAAGCCAAGACTTGTACTTACCTGAGTCTCAGGTATATGCCAAGTATATTTTTAATAAAATTATATATTTTTAAGATTCTAAATGCACTTCAAACAAAATCAAACATTCAGATCAGTTCAAACTGTGATGCATGTGCAGGTGTGGACACTAGTTTTAGTAATAATAATAATAATAATAATAATAATAATAATAATAATAATAATACATTTAATTTGTTGGGCGCCTTTCAGGGTAATCAAGGTCACCTTACAGACAGCATCAATTATTCAATAAAACGATGAAAATACAGTTAAAAGCATCAATCATTCAATAAAGCAATGAAAAATACAGTTAAAATACATGATAAAAGGACAGTGTATGTGTGATGTTTTAGTTGATTCCATTCCACCTTCAGCCCTGAGTTTGGGTCAATTTATGACCTGTCGTACTAATGCTGTTTATTCCAAAAATGGTTAATGTTGCGGAGTTTGTCTTCTGTCGGCAGCCTCGCATAAACACTTTGGGCAACTCTGCTTATTTATGTGTTTAAGTTCCTGACGACAGTGTCTCTCTGGACAGATTCACCAAAGTCCTAAATGTCACAAAATCTAAAGATCTTTTTTTCGACTTTCTTTTCAATTTCAGCCGAGATAAATTGGTAAAATTCTTCGGAAAAACCCAAAACAAAACTCCTGTAGAATCTAGAGGGATTTGCGTAACAATATGTACCAGCGATCAGCGTCGACTGCTGCTGAGAGCAAACTGCACTTGTACTATGTGATTGCTCACGTATTGTGGGGAAAGTAACCGTCTTGGCAGAGATGTGCACACTCCCAGTGTTTTCTCACAGCATAAAGTATTATTATGGGGTAGAAAAACAGTTGTTCCTTTGCAATGTGATATTATGGCGTCTGCTGTAAGTAAATCAGCTGGTATAAGGCGTGGTAAAGTTTTAGACCAGCGTCCCTCGTCAAAAAGACGCCTGTTGTTCCGACTCAAAGTGCATTTGAATATAAAAACAAAAGAGTGTGTTCAGTTTGATTGCCCTAATACCCGTGGCAATCGCCGAAGGAGGATGTTAAAAGTACCAGCACCGCGGGAGACAAAACCGAAACAAGGGGATGATGCAATCATTTCAAAAGGTGACAAGTGTATGTGATTAGACACGATTAGAGGCAAAGATGTTTCCAGAAACGAGAAGGGTCTTTCTTTATCTCCTCCTGTCTCTCTTTTTTTTTCCTTTTCTTTTTCTTCGTGAATACTTACGCTCTCAGGGATGGTTGGCAGTCCATTGATATCCGGTGCGATGAAGTAGGAGTGCTGCGAAAACACAAACACGCAGGAGAGAAAGAAGACGGAAGGTCACCAGTGAAGCGCACCACTCACACAGAGAGAACGAGGGGAAGAGGGGAGTAAAGGCCCTTCACTTTGTTCTATGATTTATGGCTCGTCTTCAGCTCTGTCTATATGAATTGCTGAGCTGGTGTCTGAACTGTGGCGATGCTTTTATCAGGCCTACAGAACAGAGAACGCTCAATAGCAGCTCAGCTCCCTAAAGACGCACACCGGGGTGATGTCTCCGGTGGAAAACTCGGTCTTTATTTAAGCATTAAAAAGGCTGGCAGAGCAACGACGCGCACACCAAAGTGTACGTGCACATCAGCAGACACGCACACACACACACACACACACACAGGTTGTTTAGAGGATCACAGGGCTGCCTGTCTCAGTTTGGGAGAGCAGGGCAGGTTGAGTGTTCGGATCAAAGAGGCCTGAGAGAGGTGGTGTTTGGAGACAGGTAGACAAACCACCGACTCAAACACATTACACACACTCTCTGCTCTATCCTTACTACACCTGCGCTTCTCCGGGCCCCCTCACCCGACCATCTGTTGCAGGTCCTCGCTTAAAATCTAGCGTAGCGTGTTACAGTCGATTCAATTAAGAGCTTCCGGCGCTGCGTTTGAACCATTACAGATCCAGCTCTGGTGGAAACCAACACACAAACCACTGGTGTTTAGAGCCGGAAACACGTCTGACAACAGTCACCAGCAGCAGGACAGGGGCATGATTGAACCCCGGCTCTAGAATAAACAAACACACATTACACAGCAGAACAAATAGGGGTGTCTTTGGGATATTTTCCAGAGCTGTAAATACAAACCATAATAAACAGTAGAACTTAATAAATGAAGGAGACAGAGAGAATCAGAGGAGTTTCTGATGTGATTAAACACCCACCACAGAAGAATCAAAAAGTTAAAGAAGTGGACATGTTGTGTGAAGTCAACATATGTCTCTCTGTGACTCGTGCAGTTCACTCATTTATGTTGGGGTTTTTTTTTCTTTGTCATTGTACCCTTTTTGTGCTCTTCATGTTTTTTTAAAAATAATTTTTGTCTGTTGTTTCTGGCTCTACCAATGTGGGTTAGTGTATGAATATGTGAAAGTAACTGTAATATGGTCTTATGAAAAAAATAAAATAAAGTAATAATTAGAAAAAAGAAATTTAAAAAAAAACATGTTCTGGTTTATTGCTAATGATGTAAATAACTACAGTTTTATTTTTTTTTATCTAAAGCCTCGCATTCACATTTTCCCTTTACTTTTATTTAACAGGTATTTTTTTAAAGAACTGCTACAAATATTATAAACTTCAATTAACACCAATAAAGAGATGAATATAATCGGTGCAGTGACTGAGCAGATAATGAATCACTGGTGACGCGGAACAACATACTTCTGTCTGCGTTTGGATGAAACACATATAAGAAAACAATCACAGAACAACAAGAGCTGAACAGTTTCATTCCCCAAGAGCATGTGTATTCAGTGAAAATAAAGGAAAAACTATTATCATGTGTAAACAATCCTCTTATTCCCAGAGGACGGTCACCATTCTAAATAAACACTAAACTGGAACACACACACACACACCAGGGTCTGCCTACTGAGGGTCCACATATTATATCTCAAGAACAACTGAAGATACAATACTGAAACGTCACTACGAGTAATAATATTATTTTGCTAAAAGCATTATGTAAAGAAATTACGACGAGTCAGGAATATTTGGTGGAATCTGCAGATTTAATGTTGATTTACTTCTATATTATCACAAAATGAAGGTGGAGGGAATAAAAAGCACAGACCTAAAAGCTTCCCGTCGTTTTGTTTTCTCTTGTTCTGGGTTTTTCCACATTTTGTAAATCAGTATTGTATTGATAACAATAACTGTCTATGACAATGAAAAAATATACAATATTTCATTTTAATGTTACATTTCATTGACCTCAGCTCTATACTTCCAACAAACTTAAAGCACATTCACTAAATACATGTTCAGGTTTTTACTAAAAATGATATTGCCCCAAAGGAGGGACGACAAATCCCACAGTCCACACAAAAGGACGCACAAACAGCTGTGAAATTTACCCCAGAAAACCATTCTATATGTGTATTTTCAGTGCAGCGGCTAAAAATATCGAATGTTTTCTTTGAGTGTAAATGCAACTCTGTAAAGATGTATTAGAGGAATAATTGTCTCCAGGAAATAATTACAAGACTTTATACAAGGGTAAAAATATTGCTTTAGGTAAAAATAGGCCTGATTCCACACAGGGTTTATGCATGTTTTTATTTTGGGGGTGGGAGTTGCTAATATATGAGGCGGAAAAAAACCTCGAGTTTTGAGATTGCTGGAAATATATCCGTATATTTTGTTTGTCTTGTCAAAAGCATGGCTTCTCATGCCCTTTATTCCAGATTGTTTTGAATTTAAGACCGTTCACAGATGGAAGCTTATTCTACATGTTGGTGAATGACAGGTTTTTAATTCCATGTGCACCAAGGCCAGTTAATGACAGACTAACTGCAGGAATGATGAAGATGAATATAGGACTTTTTAAAACATTTCTCTAATATCAGTGCAACAGGCCTCACGGTTATTGTGTTGAACCCGTCTGAACCATGTTTACATCCACAAAGGTCCCTTTTGTTGAATGTTACTGACACTGAAAGTGCTAAAGCTCATACCTGAACCCCCAACCCCCGAACCCCTCCTCCCATGAATAACTGACAATCCTCCATTAGGATCCAATGATCAACACTAATTCTGTGCAAAGGTGTACAAAGAAAAGTCATCATTTATTGTATCTGTAGGATGTTTAAGACCTTTGGGTGTCATATTTAGGGACTTTTTAAGCAATTTTAAGGATAATTCAGGCTTTGACTTAGGAAAATTCCATCTAATATTTTTTCCACCCTATAATAATGCCACTTTTCTTTTCATTGTGTTAAATGTTGATGTTTGCTGCACTGGTGTAACAGTATCTGCTCTGTGTTCAACTACTCCTGGTCTGAAGTCACACACATGCACACGACTCTAAACCTGACCTTTTTTTTTTCTCTTTTTTGTGTGTTAAATAATGCTTCCCTGTTGGTCTACAACTTTACATCGTCGTGATAATCACAAGCTATGCCACAAGCGTCAACTCAACCCCCGATGTTCATTGGCTGTTTGCTCGCTTATCTGCCTTTTTCTCTTTTTTCACTCCTTGTTCTTTCGAAGACATGTTTATATAAAAACATTGAAAGTGGGTTAACTGGAAAGGCATCAAGGAGATTTTTTGAGCACAATTGCCTCTGCTTTAAACATAAAGATGGAGGGGGGGACTTTTGATATTCAGAGAGAGAAATATCGCAGCGTGGAAAGGCATTAATCATTTACAAAGTTTGATTGTTTTCCAGAGAAGAAGAAACACACATACACCAAGGCCCAGGATAGTTTGTTTTTTTGTTATATTTTAAAAAGATAGCGTAGCTTATTTGGCCAAATTGGAAAGCAGCGTCTCCCATGCGATTAGTACTGCAGCGGTTTCACATTTCACAGCCTCGTTCCCTCCTTCCATTTCTGCCATTCACTCATTCCCCTCAACTCACCGGCTCCTTGCTTCGCCGATCTCTCAGTACTTGCCCAGTGGCAATATACAACTGCTCATTCTTTTACAATGAGAGAGAGAGAGAGAGAGAAAGAGAGAGAGAGAGAGAGAGAGAGAGAGGAGAGAGAGAGAGCAAAAACAGGATTCACACATGAAAGGCGACAATGATCTTTCCTCTTCTTAGCTGCCACGATAAAACAAAAAAACACTCTTTTAGGGAATAATTCTGCTTCATCAATTAAATATCAAACCAGTGGCTTCTCCAGAAAAAGATGAAGCTATCACCTCTGCACTCGGGGGCTTCTTCCCCAATGAAGCTGGGAGATTCAGATGAAAAGGTCTGTTCGCATATATAGTACAGTGCAGCCCATAAAGAAAAAGAAAAAAAAACTGACAGAGAAAAATATTAATCATAAGGAATCTAAGCAGACCTTGCTAACCTTCATCGAGGTGTACTGATTGCCTCGTATTAGTCTGGTTATGTTGTAGATTTATCTGTGTAATTACATCTGTAATCTGGGGAGACCTGTGCTGCAGAAAAAGACCCAGAGTTGCAGATTTAATTGGTCCAAAAAAAGGAACGAGGGGTCCTCAAGGACAAAGACTGGAGCCTGAACAACTCAAAAATAAAAAATATTAGTGAAAAAAAAAAAGCTGTGAGTTTAGCAGTCCCACTGAAAACCATTACGGCGGTGCGTGTGAGTCGGTGAATTTTTCTCTTTCTCTGCATGAATGTGACCTAAAACATAATTAGATTTTCACACAAGTGAAAAATAAAAGAAGGAAACTGGGTATAAAAAAAGAAACACTAAATCTATTCATTTATTAGGGAAGATTATCCAGGCTTAAATATTTGTGTGTGGTATAAGTACTGAAAATAGCCTTTTTTTAACCCAATTTAAGTTAATCTAAACAGTTTTAACTCAGCTACAGCAGTTCTTTTAGGATTAAGGCCAGAACGTTGACTGTTTAGGCAACAGTGGCTCAGTTTAACATATTCAGAAATTGACATACTCAGACACTCAGTATTTAAACCTTATTCAGGAACGTAACAAGACTTTATTACTTTTGTGAAATGTTTTTGAACCTTTGTTATTGTAATGTTGAAAATCAAGGTCAATTAAGTTAATGTTAGCACATTAGTACCATTAATTCATGGTACCTGGCATACCTCACTGTTCATGTAGAGGTGGACTTAACAGATCCTGTAAACCACATTGGACCTCACAGACCATGATTTGGTGAAGAGGTGATGTTGAATTGACTGGATGCAAAAAGTTAACAAAATAACTACATTGATCTCTTAATTTGAAAATAATGTGTGTGTGTGTGTGTGTGTGTGTGTGTGTGTGTGTGTGTGTGTGTGTGTGTGTGTGTGTGTGTGTGTGTG
>JAPTHA010000019.1:6605593-6632455 GCA_029814585.1 Gymnapogon annona | reverse complement strand
CTTGTCTTATATGTGCTGCTGTAACCTGAAATTTCCCCGTAGGGGACTAATAAAGGGATCTAATCTAATCTAATTTAAACAGCTAATCGGCGGAGGGTTTCATGCCCTCACTTTTCTTTCACATTTGTGCTTCCATATGTGTGTCCAATCCATCATTTTGAGTTTGCCCTTGAACATGCATGTCCACTCTTGCTACTCCGTCAGGTAGTGTCGAGTGTTCAGACGCTGCAGTTAAAGGTACCGTTGGAAACAAAGAAAATTGTTACAAAAATTCCCCAATTTCCTTTTATCATGTTTTACTTCTGTGCGCTGCTTCTGAAAGCCTTCGGTATCTGCTCAGTGAACCTTCTGTTAATCACAGCGACTTGACTTTTCTAGAGTTTGGTTCAAGTAGCATCAGGTCATCACCACCTGCAGAAGGAAAGGGTATCTTTTCAGATTTTCACTTTTGGCCCTAATTTTTCCTCCTGCAGCCTCAACCTGTAGCAGCTGAACAGACAAGGCAGAAACAATGCATTAAAAGACAAACTTGATGAAAAGCAGGTTTGTTTTATGGAGTTAAACTAATATAGGAACCTGTTGAATATGAGTGAATACAGTGGTCTACATTTTTTTAGGGATTATCTGCTAAATGTTACATATTTTGATTAAATTAATTTGAAAACTAATGGGATAGGCTCCGGTGACCCCCACAACCCTGCAAAGGATAAAAGCAGGTTTAGAAGATGAATGAATGAATGACTAAAGTGCTGGTTTTCTGATGTTTTCAAGGTATTCAATAAAGTGTTGTTGCACATATATATTGGTTTATGTACAGTCGTATAATACTTTGATAAATCATCCACTTGACAGAACCTTCAAAGAAAATGTGTTGTAATATTCGTGTCATGGATTGAAATGACGGGAATTGCACAGTGTTTAAAGGGAACAGAAGAGCATTCATTAACAAGCAAACAAACATGAAATCCAAAACCTGAAGACAGCCAGTTTCCAGAAATAGAGTCCACATGATGCCAGAGAGAAAGTCCAGGTATGGAGTGGTGAAACAACAGACAAGCCAGTGCTGCACGACTGCCACCACCAGCCTTAAATACTGCTCCTAACGAAGGCTCGTAGCAGCCGTGCAGCACTGCACAGGTGAAGCTGATTGAGATAATTAAATGAAGGGTCCTTAGAGAGAGGGAGAGGCCCAGAGCTGACACATAAGTGAACCGTGACAATGCAGACAGTGTTTTAACCTGACACAAATATGCCTTTGGGGGGAAACCCCTTCTTTGGATAATCCTCAAATTTCACTTTTTGAGCAAAGAGTGTACGTGGAACTTCAGCCAACCAGCATTTACACTGAATTTTTCTTCAGCAGTGACTTGCATGTGGTAACATTTCATTGCTTTTTTTGAAGTATTTAACTGATAGAGCGATACTGTTGATGTGAATTTGCTGTACTCTCAAAGCGACTGTTCACTGAGAAGATGAATTAGTTTAACCGAAATGTAACAAACTCGCACAACATTTTTAAATTACTTGTATCTTATATCAGCGTAGATGGAGCATCGGGGTCAGTATGTACACATGCTTTAGGTACCAGACTGGTTGACTGGAGAATGTGGCAGCGGTGTTTGCAGTTGCAGCAGAATCTTGGCTTCAAAAATCACTGTGTTCATCAGAGAGCTCGTAGCCAGGGAGACCTTCAATTAATCTTTGATCTTATTAACTAGTGTAGACCAAATCGCCTGGATGCATCAAGATACACATCCATCCAATAATAACTGTGAAACGTAAAACTCGAAATGAGATGGTAAATTAAGCTACTATTACAGCGAGAGATGGAGGACCCTGGGAACTGGCATTCTAGGATGACCTGGTCTTGAAAGGGCAGACAAAAGAGGAGGTAATACGGAAGTTTGAGATGTGGAAAGATGCAATGGAGACTCGCAGTTTGAAGGTGAACGTGGACAAGACAATGGCAATGATAACTGGAGGAGGTGTGGCGAGAATAGAATCGTGAAGATGGCCATGCAGTGTTTGCGGGAGAGGTGTTGGAGTAAACTTGATCCAGTGTGTGTCCTGTGACAAGTGGTGCCACCAACGATGCTCGGGCCTCAGGAGGGTGGTGGCTGTCAATGACTTCAGATGTCCCACATGTGTTAATGGAGCAGATGATAAGGAGGAAGAAGAGCTGGAGGTGGGAGGGGGAAGACGGAAGATGGTATCGAAGTTCTGCTATTTGGGTAACATGCTGCGCTCAGATGCAGGGACAGAGAGAGCGGTACGAGCCAGAGTAGCGACTGCGTGGGGAAAATGGAGGGAAATGGCCAGCCTGCTAATGAGGCAGCTCGTCCCACTAAAAGTGAGGGCGGCAATATACGAGACTTGTGTGCGGTCAGTGATGCTATACGGAGCAGAGACCTGGGCACTAACAGACAGGGAGATGAGCATCATCAGGACTTCTGATACGAAAACGCTTAGACATATGGCCTCGGTGAGGTGCGAGGACTGGGTATCTAATGAGGAGGTGGCAGAAAGGTGTGGACTCGAGATGATAGGCAGAAAGATTAAACGGAGAAGGTTGCAATGGTTTGGTCATGTGAGTAGAATGGAAGAGGCTAGAGAGAGAGAGAGAGAGAGAGAGAGAGAGATGGTAAATTAAATTGAGCACATATGGTGTTTACATTCTTAATAGATAAGTAGTATTAGATAAGTCTTGTATTTTATTTTATTCTATGTATTTAAATAATTCATTTGTTTTGGAAAATTGTATCCACACTGTGGAGGCTGAGAGTTGGATTAGGTTTAATTTCAGCTCTTAAAAACTATGAGTTGTTCTTTTTTTAATTTCCAGCTTCTTTTTTTTTTTTATTAATTTGGTAATTGCAATATCCTTTGGGTTGAGTTTCAGTGACATATTAACCGCATTAAAAGCAACACAATCCTTTTTTGAGCATAACCCAGCTGTAGATGTTGTACCTCTCAGCCAACGATGTCCCTGGACACTTAAGTAATAATTACCTTAATTAAGAAGTGCTCATACTGGGGCAGGGCCTGTTACGGAGCATCCTGCTGCGTTCAGGGGCTCATCTCAAGATAGTACAGCCAGAACAAATGAGACATTTACTGTCAGGCAGATGCATGTACCCAAGGCTGAAAAGACTGAACGGTGCTACATACAGTTTATAACAAGCTGATTGATGTCTACAGAGGTGTAATAATCAGATTTTGAAAAAAAAAAAAAAGAAACAATATATACCAACATAAGCATTTATGGAATTGTATCACTGCCTTAATAATGATAAATGATGATTTCTTTTGGTTTTTCCCTTCCGGGGTCACCATAGCGAATCCAATTTGCTTAGGCAGAAGTTTTTATGTCGCATGCCCTTCCTGACACAACCCACTGGACACTCTTACCGGGTATTGAACTCGGTATCCCCTATGCACCAGCCCCGGTGCCTTAGCAACTGAGCTATCCAGCCGAGGGATCCAGCCTTAATAATGACAAATAAGTAACTTAAATGTAAATATAATACAAAATTAAGATCACCACAGTCTCAATAAAATAACCATGTGACTTTTATGTGGAAAAGACCAAAGAATGTCTCTGCATGTATGAAAAACACCCTCTTCTGTTTTTTTACTTAAAACTATTGCTGCATATTTGTTTGAAATGTTGAGGGGATTGTGGCTGTTGTGAGCCTATGGGTTTATATTCTTGCATCTTGTTCTAGTTATCATCATGCTTTTCCTTCTCTCTAATTCATCACAGTGATAAAGTGTAGTGCAGAGGGTTTCAGTGAGTTTCCCTGTTCTCGTCCTGAGAGTCCAGGGCCATAAACTACTTAAATGTGTCACCAGTGCAGACTCTTGGGTGGAAAATCTGAACTGAACAGCCGTGCCCAGTAAACAGAACTTAGAGGCTGGCAAGAGGTCATCGGTCCATTGGTGATTCAATCCACTGATAAGAAGATGTTGTAGGACTGTTGTGCAGGAGAGAGGAAGACTATTATTGCCAAGTGTCAGAGGTTGAAGGACAGTGTTCTCCTGCTCTTGATTGTAAAGCGCATACCCCTCAGTAACCTGAAGAGTTCTCAAACATGTCTTATTTCACAGGTTTTTATGACAGCGCACACACACACACACACACAGAGACACACACGTATACATGTGAATTTCCCAGGTACTTATATACAGTGTGTGTGTGTGTGTGTGTGTGTGTGTGTGTGTGTGTGTGTGTGTGTGTGTGTGTGTGTGTGTGAGATTTCTATGTTGGTTCTGGAGGCCTCAAAATGTGCATAAAGACCCTCCTCAGTTTATCCTACTCCTTGGATTGCTAAAACCAATTCCAACTTACTCACTGTCTGCTTTTTCCTGCTGTTTTTTTTTAATAGCTTTTTCACCCCTTTTGTCATTCCAGACACCTCTTACCTACCCTTCATCTTTCGCCCTCCCTCTCCCTCTCATCCCATGACTTTTTCACCTCTCTTCCACCTTCCCTGTCTCCATGTTCTGCCCTTCATTTCTTTTAAAACCCACCTATTTCCTATTATTCCATGTAATCTTATATCAAATTACCAATATATATACACCATATATAGTGAACTTCTCAAAGAAGAGAATATGTCGTAAAATTTACCAACTGCAAAGCTCTTAGAGGTGAATCTCTGATGTGTGGTATTGGGTTATACAAATAAAACTTTAATTTAATTGAAGTGTCATCATCTCTAATGATATGTTTAAAATAGTCATAACTTCTTCGTGGTTAATGAATAATTTTATGCTAAATGCCTTCAATTAGTGCTGAGGGTCCACACTCCAACCATATTGTTTCATTTTAGACCAACTTTGATGGTGGAGAGATGGAAGCTCAGTGTCCAAATATCTATGCTCCCAACAGGGGACAGTCAGATGTTGTGGTTTCACCTTTAGAAGGTGATCACATGTGTCCATTTTGTCCAAGAGAAGAAGAATAAATCAAAATGTTTTGGCTACACTGCGCTTATATCTGCAGAGAATTTTAGGGTTGGTGCACAATGCACCATCATATCACACAACTCCACCCAAGGTTTTCCGAGGACCACATATCACTGTCTTCAAGTTTGTGTATCTGACCCCACCTTGACTCCATCACTACCTCTTTCATGCACCTTCTCCTGCTCCTTCAGGATCAACACATAGATCTCTTGGGGTAGAAGCCACTACTCATGTCCTGGAGCTCATCTCCTTTACCTCAATCCCTCAGAACATGGGTAATGCACACACCCAATCGACCTCTGTACCAAAGAGCCACCCCCCTCCCAGGACCGGTCCAGAGCTGCAGCTACCAATCACAGCGTGTCAGGCCGCCGGTCCTGATGGAACATGGTGTCAACGCAACACTCAGAGTTGCTGAGGTTGAGACCCTCAGCTTCTCTCCTTGTCTGTCTCTCTGTGTCTGTCCCTGTCTTTTTGCCTGTCTGGATGAAGACACAGTGGGCTTCTGAGCAGATGTGGATGTAGAGGTCTGCGTGACAAGGAAATAAGTTTAGTCCGAAGCCGTGGCATCCCGAAAAAAAAGTGGATAGTGCTCAAGAGATGCAGAGCAACAATGGCGGACACGTCCAATCCAAAGTCATTATTCAAATATTCAACGTAGCATCAAGATCCTGAAAATATAAGCTGTCCACACAGTCTCTTTACAATTGGAAAAATCTATTACAAAAGTACCTGATGTGGTATGTTACTAAGATTTGTTCTGTGTACTAAATGGGTACCAACATTTTTAATCACAATGCATCTGGATCATTGTTCTTACTGGATTTTATTGTTTGCTGTGATTTTACTGGTTATTTGATTTTCGTGGACACTTGACTTTATTGGTTTATCTGTTTTTAAATGGATGTTAGTCTTAGTGGATGTTTGATTTAATATAGTTGTCTTATTTATTGCATTGCATTTTTTATCCTGTGGGACTGTAAAGGGTAAGCTCCACTAAGTTTCAGTGTACAACCATTGTACAATTACAATATACTTATTCCATTCTATTTGTGTATTTCCGATTCCATGTTGATGAAATAGGTTCTGTTACATAAATGCCTAAAAAATAGCTATTCCTCAAGAAAAGGCACAAGTAGTACCACGGTTAAGTGAAAGAAATCTTTCCATGGGGTTACGTCAAAGATATGATGGATGGAAGAAAAATACCTAAAATCAATAATCATCATTGATACTGCTGAGGAGTCTATGATACATCCAACATCATGGAAACAAACGCAGTACCATCTGGATGGGCTTCATCCAACTAACGGTCTCATGTAGCGGTGGATTAAATAAACTGTGATATCGACCTTTCATTTTTAATAATTTTCACAGATCTGCTCATTCATTTGCTTTTGGACACCCTGTATTGCTCTCTATCGTATCATGATACATAAAAGATATACCTAGGAAGTCACCAGCAAATTGGTCATGTGTCAGCAGAACATACCCACTACGTCTCCCAACACAACCCCAGTGAATGCATTAAATATCACAAATTGATTACACATAGCAACACACCAGTCGGTATCAAAGCAGCAAAATTTCCTTTTAGGATCGAACTGCACCTACTGAAACCTTGGCATAAATGAAAAACAGCATGTTATACTATCCGGCTGATGCAGTATGCAGCAGAAGATCAAAGGTTCCTTATTAAAATGTGTGGAATGGCCATAGAGAGTTAACATCAGCTCCAGTTCTTAGCTGAGAGAAAACCTTGCAGTGAAACATATTTATAATTCAATATTTCCTTTATTTCTCTCTGGATATTATGCTGCAATGACGCTGCCAAGAAAAAAAAATGTTTATGTAATTTATGTAGCTTGCAATTTCCTGCAACAGTGGTTAGTGAGAAGAAATGTTGGAGTTTTGGCAAACAATTATTAAAAAGCAAGAAACAGAAAATGACTTTACAGACACTAAATGTGTTATGAGTATTTGCCTTGAAGTTCCTCATTAATCAATACGTCATCAATATAGAGCTAGGTCATGTAGTGTTGTATTTTTTATTTCACATGAGGTGTGAATTTTTAAATGCATATACACGTCTCAGCAAGAAGGTTTGTCCATCTGTTGACGATGTTTCCATTGCATTTTACATATGATAAGTAACAATATGTTTTAAGATGGCACTTGCACTGAAGGATGAACTAGAAAGATTAACAGTCAAGGTTGCTGTGGCCTAGTGTTTCATGCTTTTTGGTCATAACTAGACAATTTTTCCACCAGTTATGAAGGAATTATGAAAAATGTGCTAGAGCATAATATCAAAAGGGTCAGTATTCATTTTTTAAAAAATTAAAAACAGCAATTGCCTTATGTGTAGAGAATATAGTAATAAGCTACAAACCTATGTAAAGGTCTGGTAATGGAGGGGAAAAAATACAAATATACAACGTTAGACTCATTAAAATACTGTGATATACACTACTGTCAAATCATCCGTTGACTGTGTCTGTTAAAGAATAAAACTAATATTCAAACGGCAGCCACACAAATACAGACTGCACAGTTTTAATTAAATAACCAGAGAAACACAGCGATTCATATGGAAAAGCAGGATAAACAAGTACATTATGAGTTAAAGGTTATTGTCAGAGCATGGCAACCTTAAAGGAAAAGTCTGTAACAGTGGGAATTACACTTATTTTATTTCTTGCCAGAGTTCGATGAGAAGGTCGATGGCATTCTCTGAGCTCGACAGAGCCTGCAGCGATGGCGTTGCATCTCCTGCATTTCGAATGAACCAAAAAAAAAAAAAAAACACAGATGTAGTGAAATATCCGAAGTCTTGTAGCCATTACCGTAACCATTTAGGAAAGTCACTAGCGCATGATCTATAAAAATAAAAAGACACCTCAGCTAAAGGTGTCGTTGGAGGATGTGGGACCTTTGGGCAGAGTCAGTCAGCGTAAGCAGCTGCAGATGCTAGTTTCAGATTCACTGTTCAGTGCAGTCTCCATCTAACTGTGCGTGAAAGCCCCTAGAAATGCTGATGAATTCCTTTAAAAATGTAAAAACAGTTGAGCCGGGAAGCAGAGCAATTTGCAGAGGTGTGTATCCAGCTTAACATTTTAACACTGTGCAGTTGCTCGCAGTCTTTATAAGTTGTGAAATGTGAATCTGCTGGTGGAATCTGCTGAGTGTTTATCATATCATCGTCTGTTCTCTACAGAGGAGACGGCCTTCTCTATACCACACTGTGGTTCGCCTGAATTAAGTACCAGAAGTATTTGGTGTGAGAGTGTGCATGTGTGTGTGTATGTGTGTGTGTGTTTTGTCTGCTGTGTTTTTTTTCCACTACTTTGGGATGAGATCTGAGAGGAAACGGACAGATTTCCATCTGTCTGCTTCATTTGCAAAAAAAAAAAAAAAAACCTTCTTGTAATTCTAATATATGCTTGAGCCACCTCTCTCTCCTCAGTGTCTCCCACTGTATCCAAATGGCATATGTGGATGACCAGCGCATGGAGAGTCTCAGGGGCTGAGGCAGAAATGGAGAGAACAGGAGGGGGAAAAAAGGAGAGGAGAGAGAAAGAAATAAAGGGAAAGAGGGAGCAAGCACCTCTCACTTCATATTTCTCCAGCACCACCCCGGCGTGCCAGCCAGCCTGCAGTCTGTTCTCCTTTGAGCTTTCTATTCTACCACAGAACAGAAAAAAAATCAATTCATATTTCCATAATCCACACTCCTGTCTGTCTACATGTCTTCTCCCCCTCCTCCTTCCATCTCTCTCTCCTTCTTTCTGTCTCCCTCTCTCTCCCCTTCTCCCCTGGGGTAGACTAACCCCTCCACCCCGGTCCTACGGCCTACAAATGTCATTACGCTGAGCAACAATAACAGCCTAAACAAAAGGAGGCCTTGCTCTGAGCCCTGAGCCCCTCTGTGGAGACTGTTGGCTGCTGCTGCCATATGCTGGCCAGCCCGGGCCACAGAGAGAGACAGAGACTGCGGCTACAGAGGACTCCAGCCTCCAGCCCCACAAAGGAGGAAAGGAGCCCTAATCCTGGTAATGAGGCCCGTGAATACTGTCTTTATGTATATGGGGGAAAAGGCCAATCCCTCTGTACACAGCACACTAACTAGCCATCTTAAGGGCCATCCTATCCACACAAACGATGTGGTCGACAACAGAATGAAAGAAAAGCCAGGCTGCGGGGAGGGATGGGGGGGGGGCTTAAAACACAACCACGTCGAAGAAGTGGATGAGGCAGGCCCATGTCAACAAATGTTTATTTTTTATTTCATCTGCCTTGGTTTGTGCTGCTCTTTTTAATCCATTTCCTTCTCAAGTATTTCCTGTGCCTACCTCTGTACGTCTGTAATTTCTCACTCACACTCTTGTTCTGTGCTGTGGTTCCTGTGGGGCAGGCAGACATCGCCTCAAGCATCTTTCTACTGGCCCGTTTATTCCTCAAAGTGGATCAGAGAGGCAGGAGAGCTGTTTAAACTCAGTGGCTTGGCTGCTGTGCAAAGAGATATTTAGCCTACGCGCATATTGTTGTCCTGCTCTCTTCTCCTTTTTTTTTTTTTTATTGTAGTGGGGATGCTGTACTCATCTGTCCAGTGATTTTCTCCAGGACATGTTTTGTGCCGTGGCCACTTTTGGCACACACACACACATACAGACACAATATGCTACATGTCTTGCTTGGCTTCCATCAAATCCGCCTGTAACTGTCGGAGCAAAAATCACACACACACACACACACACACACGAGTCGAGAAGTCACCAGAAACAACAGGAAAGTGACTCAATGGGATAAATGCACACATTACTCTAGGACGTGTGATCATTTTGATCAAGTTGGATTCAGACTGGTACTCTGAAGATGCACTGAGACAGAAATAACAACGAGTCCCTGCTGTGAGGGTGCAGTCATTGTTAGGGTAAACAGCAGGCCTTTAAAATAAAAGGGATATTAAATCAACCATTTGCATTTGTGACAATATTCCTGTGTTAACTGGGTGAATTGCTCAGATCTGAACACAGCGAGATAGAACCCGATGTGACAGATCAAACAGGTAGTTCAGGTGAAGTTATGTGGAAAACAGTGCATGAATAGTCAATGTTATCATGTCAACTCAATGCTAAGCGATTCTGACCAAAATGTAACTGGAGTCGTCCAGGCTCAAAGGTTGAAATCAATGTAGGTTTTCATAATCTCAGCAGGGACATGTTGGAAACAGGATTAATATCACTGACTGCAGCTCTGAAAAAACCACGTGTTTTCTGTCTTATCTACTGTAGATAATTATTTTTTGTGCAGGAGTTTTGGAAATTGTGTCACCCAGAGTAATTTTTGAATGATCAATCAAAAAAAAAAAAAACCTTTTAACTTGGAAATGAAACAAATATTGATAATATCTCTATATTTAAAAGTCACAAATGTTTGGGCTGAAGACTAAAATAAATGGTAGGTTGGTGCGATTGGGAAAATGAAAGCACAAGGAGGGATTATTAATGATATACAGGAGGAACTGTTTATTTGTCTTTATCTCAATGAGAACAGAAGTGTAACCAAAATGTAAAGAAAACATGCTCAATACAGGAAATGTGAAAATAAAATCCCTATTTGGAATGAGTTCAACTTCTCATTACAGTTTATATTAACTGTGTGTTCCTTCTGGGAGCAGACTTTTAGGTGTATATCACGTTAGGATACTTTCAGACTGGTTTGGGAGGAATGCGGACCAAGATGTACTGTAAATCAGCGGTAGATTTGAGTCAAATAATGCCTTAAATGTGAAACAAAAGGAGGCAGACACCAGAGAACAATGACAGAAAGAGAGAAAGAGAGAGAGAGAGAAAAGCATAAGATGCAAACAGAGATAGAGGAAAGAAATGGGAAAACAGAGGTGTGCATTCCTGTCACGGTTGCATGATAATTACTGATTCGTCAGTTATTGAAGACCTGCTCACTGCTTTCATTACTAGCAACAGACGTACAATGAGACGGAGAGAGACAGAGTGGAGGAGGAGGAGGAGACAGGGGGAGGAAGAAGGAGAGGAGATATGATGAGGATGAGGAGGAGAGTGGTTCTGGTGGTGCTGGTGGTGGTGATGATAGGTGTTGGGGGAGGTTACCATGGGATGGCAGGGTGAGAGAGGGCATTAGAGAAGGGAAGGAAGACGGGGAAAGAGGTTGTGTGTAACGGGGAGCGGGTAAGAGAGATTTGGAGGGAGGTAGAGAGAGGAAGAGAGTGAGGGGAGAATGAAAAAACAGAGTGTGTTCCAACCTGGTCTGTGTGGTCCTGGGGGAAGCTCCACAGCACGGTTGGATCTAGAGGTAATTGACAGACAGCATTAATCAGCGGGTGAGAAACACACCGTCTTCGCTAGCTGCCTCAGAACACATACATATTAATGAGAGGGGTGGGGGCAAGGGTGGCTGCTGTGAGTCTGTGCACGCACACACACACACACACACACACACACACACACAGACGAGCGCGCACACACACACACTCGCACGGCAGCGCATAGTGAAAGACAAGAGAGAGAGAGTGTCTGGGCTGTATCTGCTGTAAATATGCAAATCTATATCCTGGGTGTAGATATGATGGCTTATATTATACACCAAATCGGCCACGTTTAAGGAAGTGATATCAGCACAGACACCGCTTTATTTGCTTAATTTTTTCCCTTGCATTTACACAAATCGGAGTACGTGCCGGAGAGATGCAAAGCCTCACGAAAAGGTTTATTAGTTATCGAGCAGTAAATACGATGTCGTCTTGGTATGGCTACTGTAATAAATGGAAAACATTGGAGGTTTGAGACTGCTGATCAGATCAAATGAGAAACATTGTGTTTTGATGAACTGTGATGGCAATTTATCACTCTCTGGCATTAATTTTATGACTAGAATATGACCAAAATAAATGTAATTTTCCCCCACTGTCAAGGACACATTTGTTCTTCCCGAAGCAACAGCAGTTTTATTTAGACTTTTTATATTTCTTAAACAGTACAGTAAACCTATACTGATCTCTGTATCACACAAACAACATGACCAATGTCTTTATTTGCTCATTTCCAATAACTACAGATGCAATTTTTGAAATGTGCTATGGATCACCATCAAAGAAAAGAAGATAAGTATGACTACAGAGGAATGTTGGCACAAGTGCACGAATAACAGCAGAAGAAACATCTCAATTTATAGTTTAAAGCCATTTTATATATTATTTGCGAACAAAAATCTAAATTATCTGGATGCATTTCATATTCTGACTTTATGATCCATGTTGTTTATAATCTAGAGCCCTGTGCAAAAGTCCTATTCCTACATTCCGTTTGTTGTTTCAGCAAATCCATTATGCATCGTCAGTCTCTGTATTTAGATCCAAACTGATTTGTTTGAAGTATGAACAGCAGGAAAAACAGAAATTGAATTAAAAAAACAGCTTCTATAAACCAATGTGGTCGTATTTAGTGTGATCTCCCTTAACACTTAATATGTCTTTAATTCTTTGTTGAGACAATATGGGGATTTATTTAATTAAATTTCTGATGTTTTATACCAGGTTCCCATCAACACATGTAAGATGTTTCTAATTGTTTGTGCTGCTTCTTGTCATGGAATCAGAGGTCAAACTCAATACTGATTTCAACTGTTACAATACAATTCATTCAATTTTTTGTGCCTTTTAAGGTTTCAAACGTTCCTCTATTGTCTTGCTGTATTTGAAGTAAAATTTATGAGAAATTGTGAAGAAACTGTGCAAAAAGAACAATGATAAAGCGGGAATAAGACTTTTGCACAGTGCTATATATAGCGATTATTAGAAAAAAGTACTGATGGATTAATCAACATTGACAATAATCAGACAGTAGAATCATAAATAACGTATTTACCCATTTCCACAGGGCACCATTGAGAGATATTGGAATAATTTAACACAAGCCGCTCCTTATCAAAACTGTACTGACAAAAAGACCTTGTGGATCACTAATGAAGCTGGCAAAAATGGGAAAACAAATCTAAGACTCTGCAAAAAACAACCACTTACTTTGTAAATATATGCCCACGCTGTAACCCTTCAAGTGATCTTTCAACTTTGACAAAGCCAACTTATTTTCTTAATCTTTCTTGCAGACTAATGTGGTTGAAACAAATTTTCAAAAAAAAGGAAAGGAAAGGAAAAAGAAGCCACCCGACTTTAGCCTGAACATGAAGGTCTGTGGTAAACACAGTTTCCACAGCTCCAAGGTCACAGTGTGGCCTCAGCAGGAATGGCGAGGGGTTGAGGAGACAAGTACTCACTCAGTATGTCACGTTCACTGTCATGGATGAACAAAAGGCCTGCAGGCTCCTCAACACAGACCTATGTCTGCCAAAAAAAACACTGCCATAGTATGCACCTATTTGTTCTTAACAACAGTACGTAAAAAGAAAAACAAATCTGTGGATTCAACAGGTTAAACCATTATTCAAATGGACCCTTACAGACCTGTAACTATTTTTATGGTGACTTTCAAATTAATTTTTCTCTAAATTTATCACCATTTATTAAACTATTATCCACAGTATTTTCCATGTTTAATTCACTGGTCATGATGATGTTCATGAAAGCTCAGACTAAATTCCATTGATATTATATCCAAATAGAAATGTAAGGGAAAAAATCTATTGGCCCTTGGGCCAAAACCTGACCGCCTATAGGTCCAATCAGGCCCAAGGGATGGATTTGTGAAATGCAAAAATTAAACTGAAGATTTAAAAAAATCAAGAATCTCAAAATCATTTAAGTTCAGGTTCCAAGCACAGTACAAACCAATTCAATCTCACACATGTATAAATAATAAACTGAGGTAGAACATTGTTAAAATTGCACCTATCTTACTTAAAACATTTCAGGTTTGTCATGTTATTCAGATTATTTAAAGGATATTTTGTAGATATAAACATTTTCATCATGTAATTTTATTTTTTTCATTATCATTATTTCACTCCTCAGGCCTATTTGAGATCTCATTTGGCTGAATGTGGTGTTTGAACTGAAGTGTGTCAACCTGTATCTAAAACCAGTACCCTTCATCAAATTACATTGGTTTAACTGGTGAATAAGTGAAAGGAACTATGTTCACTAGGGAGATTCTGAACATCCTAATGGGTCATATCAGATGACCATGAAAAGATAAACAACTGTACTACACACCAATTATTGACATGTATTAATAGGATTAGTGGTTGGAAATGTATTAAACATTTCAGAGCAGTAGCTGGTTTTGGTTGCAGCTGTTCAGGTCTTCAATCAGTACGACAAATACATTTAAAAAAAGTCTAATGCGGGCCTTCATGAATGGACTACACATGAGGGAAATACTATTGTAGAAAAGACGACATGGAACAATCCAGACTAGCTTCGTGGCTAACACCCCAGGCCTCCAGAGACAGAGGCACACAATGGACAAACGGATGGCAGGACACAACAGAAACCATGATGCCTTACATAATCCTGTTGGATAATTTCATGGGCCCCATCTTGAAAAGAGTGGCATAGAAAAAAAAAAGCTGCAGATCTCAAAGCCTTGCACTTCAACTTCCACCACCACCTCCTCCTCCTCCTGCCCCCCCTACCCGCCCTATGATCTGCCACAGTTAGGGCTATTTTATGCTGATTTACTGGGTGAGAGGATGGGAACTGCTGCTGGAGAATGACAGAGGACTGAGGAAAAGGACAGGAGGGAGGGTTTTTTTTCACCTTTGGCAGCCCTCCATACTGCTGCAGCTCAGGTGTTCAACACTGTGGGCTCGGAAATGGAGGCGTTGGAACTGCACAGACATTTTTAACTTTTCTAACATGGCTCACTTTTCCACTGTTCATTTTGACAGCTCGACTGCACCAGAATAGGCATCATGTTAATAAAACAAGAGTTACAGGATTGAGTTCTGTCCACTGCAACATGGGACAAAAATCAACTCTGTGACACATATATGTATATGGTTATGTAACTGGAAGCTACTGGGAAATGCATAATTTTCTGTAACCTTTTAGACCACGAACTACCAATTAATTCTTTATATAGAACACATGACTGGTTTATAGCCCAGCATTAGTCAATCAACATGCCATCTTGGCTTCAGCCTTCTAATCAGTAACTGGGTGAACTGAGGTTGGCTCAGATAAGCTGATATGTGTCCAGGGTCCAATTCTGTAAAAATACTCAAATAGGATATATGCTATTACTTTTTCATGTTTCAAGTGATTTAATAATATCACCTTAAGTGTTAAACTGAAAACACATCTTTCAGACTTTTTCCACTTATTTATGTCTTGAAAATATGTTTTCTAGTGCATATTGTACAAATTCATGTATGCATACGTGTATATATGCTTTCCTATTTTTCTTTTTGTTGTATTAATCATTTCTTCCCTGCTATTTTTTTAATTATACATAAATAGAACAACTGTAACAAAAAAAATTTCTTTTTGGGATTAATAAAGCATTCTCATAAAATATAAAATCTGTGATAATAAATAATCTGAACGCACACCCTGACTAAGCTGTAGGTCAAATGTTCACAGGATATGTGTGGTTTCTATTATTCAGTGAGTTAGAGGCAGTGTTCACCATCCATGTAAATATCACAATGATAGAAAGGAGATTTAGTGGTCAGCACTGGAGGAGCTACATACATAATTCCTGCGTTTTGTCTTTTTAGGGGTGATTTTCGTGCTTAAAGTAAACAGATGTATCCCAGATGTAAATCTATCACGCAATGCAGAACAGCGTCATCGTGGTCGATGTATCGTGAGTTATCCTGTGTTTCCCACCCTTTATATGGGCTCCAGTGGAGAGGAGAGGGACATAAATGCAGATGAAGCAGAACAACAGTGAGCTGAAGAAGCACACAAAACTCCCTGCTCATAAATCTGAAGACAACAGTGTGGGCAACTCACAATAGCACCAAACGCTTTCCTTTATCATTCATATCACCTCTAGTCTCCACCAGTGTCCCTTTTATCCTACAGCCTCTTCTCGGTTTGGCTCTGCCTCCATACTTCTCTGCCAATCATCCCACCACTTGCTCCTCTTTCCCCTGCATTTTCTTCCATACATTTTTCCCAATTGCATTTCTTCCCCATCCCTGTCCCACTTCTTGCTCCTCTTCATCTTCTCTTTCCCATGCTTGTTTCTTTATGTCTTTCTCAGCCATGCTTCCTTTCAATCCGCCCTCCCCTGCAACTCTCTGTCCTCTTCACTTGTGCAGACCTCTCCTTCCATCCCATCTCTACCACCTCCTTTCTCATTTTTTCCCCCCATTGGCTCTCTTGTGTACCCCCCTCCCCACACACACACCCCCAGCCCCGACATGCTGGGCGTGTGGTGGACGCAAGAGGGGGCCTGAAGGGGGTTAAGGCTGAAAGTTGAAGGTTACAGAGGTGAAGCGGACCCCTGCTGCTCCGCCAGGGGACACAAATGTCACCATGACAGATCCTGCGCTGGTTAATCCACCTCCCCTCCTTAAAACACACAAAAACACACACACACACACACAAACACACAAAACGCAGCATATGGTACCAACCTGAAATACTACAATTAATTTCTGAATAATACAATTCCAATGTCAACTGCGAAACATACAGACAAAAAATGCCCTGTTCTTCTGTTCTTCTGCATTTAAAGGGTTGGTTTAACCCTATATTGTTAGTTAACCCTATAAGTGCCAAAGTTGCAATACTGCAAAATAACTGAATGAAACAGACCATAACCTCCAGATAGAGGTCTTGTTAGCACCTCTGACCATGATGTAACATAATGAACACTTCTATCGTCAGTTATCCATCTACCAACTGCATGCATCTATTTATATTGCTGTTAAGGGTTCTTACAAATTGTAATGATTTCCAAATGTGTTTATTGGATTTTCTACAGTTGACAGAATCTATAAAGAGCTGTTGCAAATAGTACAAAAACAGGCCACTTGATGTGTCAGAAGTGAAAGTCAGAGTGACAACGGGAAAACAACCTATAGTATATTTCACCCCGGTGGAGCGTAAACAGATCCAATGGGTGAGAATTGAATTGAAATCACCTATCCAGAGTTAGATTCCTCCATTCACACCCCAGGAAATGGAGCAGGGCAAATGTGACGGTAAGCCGAGCTTAAGGAGGAGTGATCATTCATCTTCTAGTGTGTGTTGAGATACAGGCAGCAAGATCTGGAGTGAATATTTACAGTGTGGTAACGTGTCTATTGATCTCGGAGGACCCCAAATATGGTTGACCCCCAACAGCCGCAAAGGGGAAGACATGAAGCCGGCCCCTGAGCTTTGACACAGATAGAGGGGAGGGGAGGATGGTGGTGGTTCAGATGGTCAAGAAAAATCAATGTTCTGACTATTCCTGAGATGCCTGTCTTTAAGAGGAAGGAGGGGGGAAGTGATGGAAGAGAAAGGAGGGTTAATAGGTGAAGGGTGTTGGGAACTGAGAGCGGGGCAACAGGGAAGGAGTGGGAGGTGGAAGGCTGAGGTAAGAGAAGAGAGGGATGGGTTGCCTGGCAGTGAGAGGTAGACCTCTGCCTCTTCCCACCTGACAAACTTCCTTTGGACCTTCTCTGCTGGATCATTAAATGTGAAGGGATTAAACAGAATAAATTAGCAACATATATACGTGCCCTGATACATGAGTGAAACAACAAATAAGCCTACCCTTTCATCTCCTATTTCTTCAATTCTCTGCATAAATCTATAATTATTGGCACTTCCAAGTAGGACTAAAAATGAATAATGTTGGCATCATTTTCTTGGCATAAATCAGTTGCTTCTTCAGATTTCCAAGTAGGTTAAAAAGAAGCTGTTGGCACAGGATGTCATTCCTAATATTGCCCTCATGTTGCTGGCTGGAAGGAAAAGTTGGCGCCTCACACCAGTGTATAAGAAATCTTATACCTTCCAAATTATTAAACTTTATGCCATTGGTCACAAAAAAAACAAGAAGTGCAAATTAAACCCAAGAAATAGCCTTTGAAAACCACTGGAAAAAACTTATGATATGTATGAAATATACCCACAATGCACAGCCCTATATTTGCGGTTCTATAGGATCACCTTTGCAGCTCAACAACAGGGAATCGAATGCATGGTTCTGGCTTTAAAAACAGAGAGATTTCAGTAAAAACACAAAAAGGTCTAACCCTAAATCCAGTGTGAATACACATTTAGATAAAAGCCCTTAGTTTATAATTCTCTATACTATGAATCAAAAACAGACTTCGAGCCTCATGGCCATCCAGTGTTCTAAAGGCATAAAAAATGCTCTTTTTTCACCTTATTCCATGAACGACTGAATGTGTGTTGTGCGTGAATAGGAGGCCTGTTTGTTAAGAGAGGCCAAATCCCATATGGTGAACAGCAGCTCCTCTGGTGAGAAGAGAGGCTGTGAAAGCCACCGGCAGCCCCTCTCCTCCATTCGTGCTCCACAGATGAAGGGATGTAGCGCCTGCCTATCCGTGTTCCTCCTTTCTCACTCCCTTTGCCTCCTCTCCTCCCTCTTTCTTGGCCAGGGGTTAAACTGCTGCACTCTAACCTCCTTGGCAGTGATTTCATTCACTGCGTTTCGCTCACTCACTCTCTCATCTTTGAGAGAGATTTATTTCACAGTATGTAGTGGATTAAGCCCTCTTGTATGCCCCTGGACAAAAGCATTGTTTTAGCACTAGCCCGTTCGTTGTAACGGGAGGAAGCTACCGCTACTAAGCGTCCACAATACAGGCATTGTGGACGCAGGCCTAGGAGGACCTTGCCTCGGAGGCCGTCTAGACTTTGAGCCCGGGCCGATTGGAGAAACAGAGGGAGAAAATCCCATCAGGCAGTGGAGTGAAAGTTAACTAAAGTAACCTGCTGTGAACCTGATGAAGATGTCAAGCCAACATATGGCAAAAAATGTCTATTGTCAGGACAAGGAGCTTTCTTCCCTCTTAGTGAGGCTACAGCAGGGGAGGAGGAGACCGAGGCCGGCTAAAGACGACCAGGGGGGTTGCACACCCTAAAGGATGGAATAACTGTGGTGGTCATCGTTTTACTTCTGGATCAGTAGCCTTATTCTGACAGGGAGGAGGCCCGGCCCCTCCACTCATAATTAAAGGAGTAAGCAGATTAACTGGGATCTTTCAAAGGCCAGCAGAAAGAAAAACACACTCAAAGACGTTTAAAACATTTTTTCCCTTTTGCATAGCCAGTCTCAGGCTGCACACTGCAAATGGTATTACATTTCATGCTGATTTAGTGACCAGAGGTTTGGAGAAAAGAGAAACTTCTTAAACGATGATATGCACCTTAGGTTTACTAGTACCAATTGGTCACACTGTGCTGTTACAAATGAGCATGTGGAGTGATAGCATTAGGGAGAGCTGGATGCAAATCCTGTTTGAACACCCTGCATGAAATTCGCATTTATTGTGTTTGCATTGAAACATTGCATTGATCAAAATCATATTACAAAATAAAAATCACAATATTGGTTTGAGATTTGGTCAAAAATAAGGATGGATTTTCAAAAGGAGTTCTTAATATTAAGTTGAATGTTTTAAGATATGAACAAACAAAAAGAGAGACAGAAAAAAAACAACCTCTAAGGTAGAGCCTGTTTTACCAGCCAAAAAGAAAAAAAAAAAATCAACTGGCATGCTTCACATGTGAGAGATGCTGGCCTGGGGGATTTCTAAACCATCTCTACAGCTACATCTGAAGAAGATAAACAACAGCCTCAGCCTCACTGGAAGGAGAAGAAAGAAAGAGCTGCATGGAGATGATGTGACCCTATTAATGCCACATTAGTTGTTCCGTCTTCCCAGCTATGTAAGAAAAAAAGCTTCAGTGGGACGAGCAGAGAGAGAGGAAGGCAGAGAAACGGGGGGAGACAAGGAAGAGCGAAGGATACAGTGGGAGGCAGAAACACAGAAGTGAAAGTGATACTGTCTCCGGGCTAGTTGGGATGCAACCCAATTTCACAGCTTCACGAATGAGTGGCACAGCATATGGATGCAACCTTTGTGACAGCCTCTGTGTATCACCGCATATCAGCGTTGATATTCCCAGTCAGATTCCATACTGGTCCAACATTATGTCAAACATCGGTTCCGCATGACTGCATCTTCAACACAACACAAAGCTCAGAAGGCGAGTACGATCCCTAACAAACACGCCGACGAGGAAAAAAACAAACCGCCGTTCACCAAAACGACTACTCTCCAACTTTGTCTGCACTGTATATTCAGCTGCTGTACAATTATAGTACAACAGAATCAAGACAGCGCAGACACAGCAACATGATCTGAAATGTCTAAACTTTCCAGTTAAACACACAGGAAAATGAAGGGCGGCACACAGAGTCGAGCCCGTGCTCGTACAGGTTAATGGCGATGATGCCGTCACTGATTGTTGGCTGCCTAGCTTAAAAAAGATAAAAACAAAATCAAGCTTTCTTCATCTAATCACATATTTCTCTCCATATGGTCCCACCATCTGTTTTACTCAAAAATAACAACTATTAAAATGCAGAAAATTAATAACTCTATTATTAAGGTAATATGCATAAAAGATGTGAACTCACATGTTTCTCAGCTGTTACTATATTTTACTGGGTATGACAGCTTTAGTTTTACCATATAATTATCGCAGGACTATTTAAGACAGCACTGTTAACAAAGGAGCCAGTGTGGTCTTGTGTGGCAGTGTCAATTTTTTTTTTTTTTTGGGACAACTCATACAAGGAACTGGTGATTAGTTTATTGTTAGTCAGTTGCCGATGCTTAGAAGGAGTTCCTTTTCGAGTCTTTGAGGTGCATCAGAGAAAACACCGTGCGGCACAGCAGCTCCTTGAGGTGTGGAGAGGATCGATCTCAGTTAATGTCACATGGCACAGCACCCAGAGGCGGCTGCGTGGTGCTGATGACAGTGCAAAGCCTTGCCTTTGGCGGCTACATGCTCAGTGCTGCCGAGCTGTGATTTGAAGTTCACATGCAAAGGCTGACAGACAGACAGACAGCTCTCAGTCAGTCAGGCAAGCAGATAGTCAGTCAGTCAGCCAAGCTTTCCGCAGAGTTGACAATACATCTGTATTTGTTAAAAGTCGACAAAAGTGCCTAATCCTAAACATATTCACATGGGTCTCAATGTCCGCAGCACTGATGGATGAAATACTGACAGAAAAATACTCGCCAACGCCCCCCTGCCTCTCCCCCCCCCGACCCTCATAAACTTGCTTTGCTTTAGACTCAGCTTTGGAAAAACAAAAAAAATGTGTCAGGTATCGGAAAATCCCACATCTCTGAGGGGCCAAGTGAAGACGATGAGAAGCCGCAGGAGTGCTAAAGATTCTAGTGCGATCTTGGTTCTTTTTTTCCATTGTTTTTTCTGTGCTTTTCTGCAGTCCTACATTAAAAAAAATAGAGATATCAGTTTTTTTCCCCCCACTGACACGACAGTTAGCTGATGTCAGTTCAATTCCAAACCAACAATGAGAGACAAAGCCAACTTTTAATGCAATTTAGACTCATCAAGACAGGGGTAAATTATGATGGCAGTGTCTCAACGCTGGTCAGGATCAGGTTTTGAGGCTGGTCCAGATAATACACATGTGGTAACCTCGGTATTAGAGGTCTACATGACTGCAAGCATCACCGGTCACTATGCAAATTCTAATTAATAAGATGAGTCTGCTGAAGGGTTTGCATGGAACGTACTGGATCATAAAATACACGTCCATCCATAAGGAAACAAAGCCCTCGTAGATGAATTACATGATTCGAGATGATAAATGGTCTCAGACACTCGCAAAGGCATCAAGACTGACCTATATTTTGTGTCTTCAAAAAATAGGCCAGAACCCAAATTAAGGGCCAGTAGGGTTACTAGATGCATGTAAACGCCATCATCTTCACAGTAATTGTGGGGTGTTAGGCAACATAGCAGCAGCCTTGGATGGAGAGACATACCCTGGGGGCGTAGCTGTTGACATGTAAATATTGTGGATAGAAGCTGAAATGACAGCGCAGACAGCAGGCTTGTACCACTAGTTCTGCTCAACTCGGGTTTGGCATTTGACACAAAATGAAGGTCTAAAGGAGAACAGTGGAGATGTCAACACACCAGTACTCATATCATGTCAATAAGTAGGTTGATTCCCTTAATTGCCGGGGAAAACACATTCTGTCTTTTGTGTCGTTCATCTTTTCGATCATTTTACATCCATCTACATCGCAGCGGGGCGGCGTCATGAGGCCAAGGTTCAACTCCAGACTATCTGCACTCCCTTCAATTTCTTTTTAACGCCATTGTCCTGGTAGTTTATGCCACATTTCAAGCCTTACTAATAAAATGTTCCAATTAAGAAACCTCTGTGACACTTGCTGTCAGTTAAATACAGTTTAAGACATAGCTGCATATCACCACTGACTTCCCCAATCAATGCAATTCCGGCTCTTTTCAGTTCAATTAAATATCAGTTTGGTTAAAGAATGCATGAGTTTAGAGGTAAAAAAAATATATTTTATTAAACTGATAGAATTATAATAGTCTTGAACACAGGTAAAGCCTCTAAAAAGAGAAAAATATTTGATTAAACACCTAATGCTCTGTTCCCAAAAGCGCAGATATTTTGCAAAAGTTTTATTTTTTCTACATTTTAGCCTCTCATCCACATAAAAATGCAGTTTGAGATCTTTACAACTCTTTTCAAAATGCAGATTTATTGTAAGGGAAATATTGAGATTGAAAACAATGGCATCGCATCGCGTTTTGTTTATGTCCATTACGTATTTCTGTCGTGAAGCTGCACCTGAAACATCTATTGTACATCTATTGTATTGTGTGTGTATAAATCAGTATATGACCTGCACTAGATAGAGGTCAGATTCTATACTTTTGGGAGATGAACTGGACCGGACCAGACCGGATAGGACTGGGCCTGACTGGCGTTATGGACGAATCCTTATGTAAAAAATACACATCATAAGAATAGACCGCAAAGAAGTTAGAACAGTCCCAGGAATAAGTTTAATTTAAAACAAGATCGTTTTGGATGTTATCAATCTATACTGAATCAATCAAATTCAAATCAATCTTAGTAATCAATGTTTGAAGGCCAGGTTTAATTTAGTTTAGTGTGTTGTTTATCCTAATACTAAAATGGAACAAGCAATCTGGTAGCATTTTCACTGCATAGGTAAACAGAGGAGGTCCATCTGACATCAAGGCTCAAAATCCTGTTAAAATGTTGTCATGATAAAATCTGCTGTCATGAAAGTCATGAAAGTCAACACATTTTTCAACACCACTTTTCATGTGAAATCCAATTTGCCAGACTAGTCCAGATTAACATCACCAAAGCATACATTAAAGCAAGTACTGCTCAATCCCGTTCATTTGTGGGATAAACTAGGCCACATTGGTATTACATGCATAAGAACCGGCCAATCATTGTTGCTCGACTCACAATTGCCTAATTGCTTCCATGTGAGTGTGAGTGTGTACGTGTGACTGTTTGTGCCATCTGCCGTTGCTGAACTGTCGCTGACAGGGCTATCAATTGTCTTCCACTCACATGATTCATTGTACAGCAGAGCTCGGCTTAGAGATGATGCTGCTGTTTTTTTGGGAGCTAATTTCTTTTGGACATTTACTTGGCCTCCTGGGTTATTTTTAGGCACATAAAATTCCAACATTTCTCTGGAGTACAGCTCGAGAGTGGTCACGAGGGAACCAATTCGTCTGCAGCCACACACAGATGCAGAGTATATGCACGCACAAATATTATATAAATACATATGTGTGTATATATATATATATACACACACACACACACACACACACACACACACAAACACATATATATACACACACACACACACACACACATATATATATGCATACATAAAAACAGAAAAAAACACAACTACCACCAACAATGCAGTGAGGCTGTGAGTGAGGGTGATGTGATGTGATGAAACTCCTCTGCATTCATCAAAATCATCTCACTTTAAATTATTGATCGGGTCCCTACTTTTCCCCACTTTTTCACAGAGGAAAGGGGAAGTCTAAAAATAGCCTGTGAGTGTCAGTGCCTAGAAGTCTTTCCATGTTCTCCCAGTCTGGCAGCATTAGTGAATTCAGATGAGCCTCCTGGAGCTCTAACAGCTTCTGTGCGTCTCTGATCTCATGCATGGCCACGCACACATCCACGCCACACCGACGTGCACGTGCAAACACAGCCACGAAGGCACAAGTTGGTGCTTGCACTTTTTTTTTTAAATATACATTTACACATGTACCTGCTATCACACATAGTTTGCCTCCAGAGTTTCTGTGTCAGTGAGTGGGAAGGCTCAACCCCCACAGTATTCCAACTCTTGGTTTATAGACCAGCATCGCCAACAGCTAACACCCACCCATACACACCCCAACACCCCACACACACCAACCCACCATCCCTCTTCTGGCCCCACCCTGTTTCGTTTTGTCCCACTTCTACAAGCTTCTGTTAAAAAAAAAAAAACAAAAAAAAACACCACCATCAAAGGAAACAAACAAAGCAGTCCACTCGTAGCTGTCATCAGGGTGGTGTGCGTTCCCCGACGTTTCAACTTCCTGCGGCACCACCTGAAAACTCACGGTGACCTGTTCCCTGTGCCTTCTCTCCCTGTGGGCCAGCCTGTACCTGTCAAAATGAGTGATAATCACTGAGGTGGTGACAGCGATGTGCCTTGCCTGCTGTAGTGCAAATAACGTGTGATCGCAAATAAAATATAACAGGCAGGTAGAAGAAATGAGACAACCTTTTAGTCCAATACATCTTGTTTTCATCACTCAACCCATTTAGATGCACACCAATACTCCCACCGTTATCCAGTTTCTGCATTTATCACATTATTCAAGTGATCATATAAACAGTATAATCTAATCAGTTTAGTCAGATAACAATCATTATAGGAAATCATATTAACACACTTAGCTCCCCTCAATACTCCCATGTCTCCATGTATACAGGTTAAGTGTGATTTACTTCATTCTCTTACGTCTAGCAATGAGAAAAACAACTAAAACGTAGTCAATCCTGAGCGGGAGACAATAACAGGAAGTTTGATTCTACCATGACTATGTACGTACGAACTCTGAAAGAAATATGACAATGAACAACAGCAACTAAACCAGAGTAGTCGGATTTCTTAAGTCGATGCTAACGTTGATTAGTCCTAGTGATCAATCCTTTGCGGTCATGTACACAGGCTCATTGTTCTGAGCTATGTTATGACAATGAGCTATGTTACTAAGACAAACTGAAACATGACGAATAAGAAAAAAAATCCTTTTTCGTCTCAGTAACAAGTATCGCATTATTGATGCCACATTGGGATACAAAATCCAGAAACACACACTTGCCCAGTTGGCAAGTGGTAAAAAAAAAAAACAGCTGATGATGGATGTAACTATGGAGGAGGCTGTCGTGTGTGCTTCTCATTTCTGTTGACGGGTGAGAAAACGGTGATGCTAAGGTGCTTATGAGCTGGTGCATGAAAAAATGAGTTGTGCTTGAGAGCAAAGCAGATAAAACATGACACGGCAATTGACTTTGGTCTTTTGATAAGTGCTAAAGTAAAACACATTGAGGGGATTTCCTCCACCTTATTCAGTGTGCATTTGATGTAGGGAATCAAGGACAGTCTGGATCATCTTCTTCACTGAATTTCAACCAACCAGAGTTGCAAGACTGAGCGTCAACTTCATCTGTCCAACACCTTAGTCAGTGGAAGAGCGACAGAAGAGACACTGGAAATAGATGGGCTATATGTTAAATAATTCATTTACTTTAACTTTATTGGTTTTATTTTTCATCGTCTTTCTTTTTTTAACCTAAAGAAAACGTTCATTTTCGGGATTTATAAAGTTCATAGTATCATCCAGTTTTTCCTCTTCAAATAAAGTGTGTTTCTGTGTAACGATAATAAAGGAAGTCTAAGTCTAAGTCTAAAATTCAGACAATTATTTTGACAGCCTCTGTCTTCACAGAGGTCATAGAAATCCCGCTGCCCATTGATGGAACTAAATTCAGTTCATATCTCAACAATCCACTACAGTGACATCTTTGGCAAAAGTTTATCGTCATCACAGAGAAAGAACAAAACTAAATATAGAGGACCCATATTAGCAATCACAATAAATAACTAATAAATAACGAATATGCTAAAATCTACTAGAATTTGTGATAAGGTGAACCAAAAAGGCTAATACAGTAATTAAAATATAAAGTAAAATATGTCTAAAACTTAGCTTAAGACATATAACAATGATACTATCTACAGCCCTAAACAAAGTAGGCTGTGTTTATGTTCATGCCCGGTCTTTTATTTTGGTTTATTTCCTGTGTTGTCAGTGTGGGTGTCCAACTTCACGGTCAGACCCCTCACCCACCTGTGTCCTGTCTGTAATCATTCCCAATTTGTTCCCCAGGTGTATTTAAGCCCAGCATTTCTCTTGTGTCTTTGTCAGACTGTCGTATGTTTGCCAACTGCTCACATCGTCGTCTTGCCTCTTGTCTAGAACCCTTGTCTGTGAGTGAGTATGCAGTAGAGTAGATGTTTTGTGTAGTATAGTCTTGTCCTTGATCTAGTTTGGTTTTGTATTGCAAAATTCTAGTTTTCCCCCAGTCGAGGGTTTTGAGTTGAATAGTGATTTGTGGTTTTGTTTCTTTGATTCCTATTTGAAGTTTTTCCTTGTTACAAGTGATTTTGATTTTTTCCCTTTTGAATTATTATTTTCCCGTTAGGGCTGAACGATTTCCAGAAAAGAGTTGTATTGCGATTTCTCTGGCAGATATTGCGATTTCGATTTCAACCACA